>SZWC01006872.1:68243-89531 GCA_023375785.1 Penium margaritaceum | reverse complement strand
CACACACTCACACACACACACACACACACACACACACACATACAGGCACACACATCTACACACACACCCACACATACACACACGGTATTATTTGAAAACGCGAAACTATGCCAAACTTTGATTCACAACTTTTGTCTACTTTTTGATGACAATGGTTACTACGTAACCCAAAAATAAAGTTTTTTATTACATTATATACAACTATCGTTCCTTTCAATACAAATTCATCGCATCTCCTTTTTCACTTTAGCCAGGAACGTTGGCATCCCTGTCTTGACCGTGGGGTTGATTTTCATGACGTCTCCTTGTCGCAAAACTTCACTGAAAAAATTCCACTACATGAAAAATCCGCGGGCAGCCAAGCGAGCGCAATAGGGTTACTATGTAACCAAAAAACAAACAGCTCATCGCTTGATCGCGATTCTCGCGTGGGAGCGAGAATCCCAAGGCGGTCGACATGCCCCACATCGCTTTGCTTGATCGCTGATCGAGCATGGTGAAGCAAGTAGGCAGTGTAGTCCAGTTTCTTTAAGTCACTGGAGAGGACGTTGAAATAATGTTGGTGTGAGATACTCCGGTGTCAATCGTTTCGCATGATTTAGCATCGCTGTCCATAGTCAAAAACGACACGACAACGGTGCCCATGTTTTTGAATGTGCGACCGAAAACGGAATTTGACTTCGCCTTTGAGGTTGGACGTCGTTGACTTTGGGAGCGAAATCAGGGACTTCTGACTCCGGCCTCACCAATGTCAGACGTTACCGTGTTGGGAGGTTTGGAGTTCGCAATTGCGAACTCCAAAGCTCGCTCATTCGCAAGGTGAATGCACGAAGTCTGAGCAAACCCCCTAGTTAAACTAGGGGGTTTGGGTTGTAATTTTTTACTTGCCCGGGCACTTGCCGGGCCCCGCGGTAGCGGGGCCCAGCAGTTCCCCTTTTTTCTATCATAGAGTGCGCCGCATGTCACAACCCCCCCCCCCCCCTCCCAAGATCGGACAAAATCTCTAGTTATATTGGGGTTTTTGGGTTTTATGTCTTTACCGGCCCGGGGCCCGGCAGATTCCCTTTCTTCTATCACAACGTGCGCCGTATCTCGGAAACCCTCCCCTCCCCATGTCCGAGAAACCCCCTAGTTACATTGGGGGGTTTTGGTTTTATTGTTTTACTTGCCCGGGTATCTGCCGGGCCCCGCGGTAGCGGGGCCCGGTATATTCCCTTTCTTTTATCACAGCGTGCGCCACATCTCGCGACCCCCCACCCCCCAAGTTTTGACAAACCCCCTAGTTACATTGGGGGGTCTGAGTTTTTATGTTTGTACTTGCCTGGGCATCTGCTGGGCCCCGCGGTACCTGGCAGATTCCCTTTCCTCTATCACAGCGTGCGCCGCATCTCGCAAACCCCCCCCCAAATCCTCGCCAAACCCCCTAGTCAAAATGGGGGGTTTGGCAGGGTCATCGTGAGCTCGCAAGGAGGTTTCTCCAGTGAAACCATCCTGCGAGCTCGCGATAACGGGCGAAGTTTGACGTCGCCCTCGAAGTCGAAATCCATGTCGAATCCGGCAAATACATGAAATATATGACAGCCGTGCCCATTTTTGCTCGAAGAATGACAAATATAGGCATCACTGTTATGCCGTTAAAAACTATGGACATCGCTGCTTTATCTTGCGAAACGACGGACATATTAGAAGTCCGTCCAATACTTTTTTCGCTGGGTAGAGCTTCACCAACCCCCTCACGGATAGGGTAGAAGGGTGATTATGCCCTTAAAACATTCATGACGGCATGTTCGTCATCATTAGTGGATTAACCGAGGCTGCCGAGCGTTCATGTGCATGTCGAGCTCTTTTGGGCTCGTTTTTGGGTGGCTCGCGGCGCGCTCGAGCTGGCCTCTGGCCGAAGCCGGATGACGTTTGATTTCACGCGACATTCTCTGAAGGCGCCAAGCACGATGGGCCAGCAGGGGCAGATCGCCCACGCCCACTATCAGAAGTTTGGTTCCGCGTCGTTTTTGCCGCGGCCTGTGCGTGGAACACAGGACCCTACTATAGAAGACGAGCATCAGCTGAAATGAGTTGCAATACCCTAGCTGTGGAGGTGATACCCAAATTGCTCTATCTCGACCAATTCCGCACGATGGCTTCTCGCGCGACGTACAAGACGCGACTCTGCTCGTTGTTCATGCGCGGCAACTGCCACCGACAAAACTGCAGCTACGCGCATGGTGAAGAAGAGCTCCGGATGCGGTATCCTGGTGGTACGTAAATTCTCTGCACGTTTGGAGCTTTCTGGCTTGAGCTTTTTGCGAGTTGTTCCAAGATCTCCTCAAATGATTGCAGAATTTCGGAATGAGACCATTGTCATTTCTCGCTGTTCAAGCTTCCAGGATTTGGTGGGAGTGGGACTCACTTTGGGGAGAGTGTCGGTGACCACAGATCTTCAATCAGACCTGGTTTCCATAGAAACTTTGCGCTGGCATGAAGCAACGCCACATGGTTGAAAGGTTTTCTTCGTCCGATATGAGAAATATTCGGGGATTTCGCGACTAAGTCGTGAGTTGGGACGGCCAATCGCTCTAGCGCGCGGTCCAGTAAAATATTCCTCATTATGCAATGCCTCCCTGCCTGCAATGCCCGCTTGAGACCAGCATGGATATTCTTGTTTCCGGAATGTCCAGGAAAGTACTCTGGCTATGGTATGGGCGAAATCAGGGATCGCATCCGTCAACGCTCTCCCCATCTCGGATGTCGTGATCGTCGCTGCCGGTCTCCAGTGGGACGAGATATGAGCTTTGGGAGCAATCCACGCATGAAAGTAAATCGCGCTTATTGTGCGGTCGTAATGACTTGCAAGCCGATGTACGAAATGCAGGGAGAAGCCGCTCTCCTGCTCGTTCATACGGAGATTACCCGGAATCAAGATCTTCGAGCCCCTCGTACTTGAGGTACGCAAAATTACGAGTTCACCATCTCGTTGCGTATCACCCGTTGAATCTCTGTCTTCTAGCGGTAGAGCATCATTCACAATAAAGTGGGTCCAAACCTCATATCGCGTCGTTGACCGTGCAGTGAAGAACGCCAAGGCAGAATATTCTCTCGGGGGAGGAGGGGTGACGCTAACGACAAATCATGCGACGAGAAAAGGGCTTCGGAAGCCATGGAGGCCGCAGAGAGATCAGAGCTACTGGCAGAGGTAGTAGGTTCGGGTTGCAGAAACCAGGGAAGCTTAGACCAATCATTTCAATTGGTCTGTAACCCGTGAAATCCATCTTATTTACCCCTTGAAAATGCAGAAGGACTCTACAAACAAGGAGATATCGTCGAAGAAAGAACATCTGGAAACGCTGGAGGTACGTGCACTGTGCCTTGTATAACCTCACATCGACTTAGTTTTGCCTTCATCTTGATGCGACTCACCAATGCCATGTGTCGTTGCAGACACTTCTCCACCGCAAAGGCCAACTTGCTGAGGATCTGTTCTCTCACGCTGAGCTGCTGGATAAGGAGATCAAAGACAAAGAAGAGGCCGTGAACAAGTATGCGCAGCAATTGTTCCGCACGGCCATCCAGCTTTTGACTGGCTATGATGAAGAGCTTGATTACTCAATCTTGGTTTACTTTGCTCCCTCCGTTTCCTTTTCAGTATCTCCTCACAGCTGTGCACGGTGCTGAAGGCACAACAGCGTGTTTATGTCGAGCAGGACAACGCAAAAAGGTTTGCTGCTCTAACTTCAGCATAGTTCTCGCGTTCTTCTGGAGTTGCATTGGTTGTAGTGCTTATAGTGGTTTCCCATATCACTTTTCTTTCTTCGTCCTTCAGGTACAACGCGAAGCTGCAAAGGCTCATTTCCGAGATATCGCCCGAAAACACAACCCCTCTTACTCTTTCACTCCCTCCTGTGACGCACAACAAACTGGAACCTCTGCCATTTCAAGCAACGATGGCGTCTGCCTGCGCCAGAAGAGGTGAATTACAAGAGAGCACAGCCGCCATGCCTGACGCCTCCCAGCAGGTACGTCCTGATACGCTGCTTATCCACATAAGCAACGAATGTGAGCTGATTGCGAAGCATGCCTTGCATGGCTCTAACATCGCTTTGGCTCTTGTTTGTGCAGCACCATCGACACTATGATGAAGGTGGTCCCTTGTCCAATGTTTCCACCGGAGTGGTCAATATCCTTCCAGAGAAAGGTGGGAACTTGGCCTAAAAGTCTACACTGGCATTGACGTGTAACCTCAAGTTTAGCGCCATGTGAAATGTTTCAAGCTGGGTGACACAACTTCCACCTGTGTAGTCGATGGAGGTATTTCACCTAAGCTTTAGCCCCTCTCATAAGAGGTAGTTATGTACTACTAGAGGTTTTAAAGCCGTGGAAAACCTGCATGGGCTTTTCACTACACATGCAGGCGTGGAACGACCTGCTGCATTTGTTCATCAGGCTACACACAGTGGGACTGCAGTGACCACTATCGAGCCAAAAGTATCGTTGAAACTATCGCGTGATACTGCTGGCAAGAAGTCAGGAAGCTGTAAGCATTACGAGAGCTTGGCAGGCAGCCACAAGGCAAGCAAGGGGGACTACAGGGTGGAAGTGGCCCCAGTTGTGTCACATGTTGCTCACAAGGTATACAGTTCAATTTGCTGGAAAGCATTCACTTTTTTTCTTCTTCCTGAAGACAACGCATTCAGCATAAACTAATGCTCTTGTATTTGTGGACGATTTTTCTTCCAGATTTCTCCAGAGCAACCAACCCGTGCCGCATCTGCTGCAAGTGCACAGGAGACGAAGCCACAAGTCACTTCAAAAGAGAAAACACAGGTGTGGGTTCTGAATTGTGCATGTCCTTCCCTCACCCAGGGAATTTAAGTGCATCTGTGGGATGGTCTAACCATAGCTCAGGTTTCTGAAAAGAAGCATGTGAAGCAAGTATCTGACTGGTGTGTGACCAGTTATCTGGTCAACAGGGTGACAATGAGGCTCTCACATCTGGAGGTATTGAGGCGGCAAAGCATGGTGGAAAACCTCTCGCTGAGAACAGGGGGTTTGCGCCTGTCACCAAGAAGGTTCTAGACACTAAAGTGAGGAAGGCCAAGGTGAAGACTGCAGCCCCGGAACAGCTGAGCTACAAGTATCACCTCAAGCCTGAATATAGAGTTGACCAACTTACAACACATTATGAGCAATACCCCCCCTGCGACCAAGCAGGCTACCAAGCAAGCTATCTTCAAGCAAATGTGTACGAGTTAGCTTCAGACGAGCCTTTGTATGCCGCTGGCGTAGGATACTCATACGATTATTACTACCAGGATACTTCTTGCTATGAGACTACAGTGTATTGTGGCGAAGCAGAAGGTCATGGCGCAATGACACCTGAGGAGGTCGAAGTTGAAGAGCCAAACCCACCTGGCATTGAGGAAGAAGAATCTGAGCCCGTGAAGGGAGATGCAGGAGAGGATCATGCTGACATGTTTGGTAAGTAACCTAATTGCAAGTCTGATTTTATGCATGGATGACCACCTGGTTGCTGATATTGTTAGGTGAATCTGTATGAGCAGCTGGAGCAGGATTCCAATATGACTCTGCCTTCTACAATTCTTGCTGTCAAGGCGCTGGGAAGAGTGAAGATTCCCAAGTGGACCAACCAACATACTTGAGTAAGAAAATTGGCGAAACATCGTTATGTCAGCATCAATGTCAATGGACAAGTGCTTGATTTTGATTATTGTTCTGTGCAGGTAGCGAGGTATAATACGCCTGGTCCCTTTGAACTGACTCCTGCCAACCTAGCACCTCATCTTTCCGTTCTCAGGCCAGGGATCTGCCTCCATCTGCTTAATTTTATGGCCCTTGCTAGTGGTTTACACAGCCTCAGTCAGGATCTCCAAATTTCATTTGAAACTGTCTTCGATAGAGAGGATGAAAGAGTTGAACAGATGCCAAATAGATTGATTTTTTTCACTATCTCCAGAAACGGCAACGTGCCTGAGAGTATTGCACTGTGAAGAGGTCGGTATGTGGATTTTCACACAGAATAAGATTTCCAAAAAAAGGATCTGATAAAGGACAGAATTTTGAAAAAAAAAAAAAAACCGCAGAAACACACCAGGATGCTTCTGAGTTGAGAAAAAAAAATGGCAAACGGATCAATTGCGGCTACCTCTCTGCCTCCCAATAAGTCCAGTTGAAGGCTCAAGTAGTTGTGCCTTAGCACAAGATGCTTGTAATTGGAAAATCCACGATGAGGGGAGTCGCCCTGGAAAATGTCTGATAGGGTCAGGAGGTCACGTTTCCCACTAGCATGGTCATCCAATGTCTAGGTCCAACCAAAGTCAACAACATCAAGGTTCATTCGAACCACCCTGTGATCCCAGTCATGAAAGACTGGTGCTTTGCTACTGTGGCTGAGTTATACATTCATGCCCCATTCCCCTCAAATTTATCACAATGGCAGCCACAGTAATCACATGAGGCACCCACGTGATGCCCACTAATTTCTTCCACCATCTGAAGACTTGGAAATGCCCCCAACTCACATACAAGACGAAGTAACTTAGGATGCTCCACATCCATCGAAAGGAAGTGCACTCAGCGCATGACCACAGTTGAATCGCATATGGCTACTTGCAGCTGAAATCCCCTTAATACCGAAATATAGGCAAGCCCGACCTTGCTGGAGTGTCCAAAATTATGGTCTCACCATTGCTGTTCATGTAAATGAGTTTGAATAAAAGAACGACGGAGATCTGCATAGAAATCAGCCTAGAGAAGAATAAACATCCGCAATATCAAATGTATGTTAGTGGAAAAGTAAAAATCACTTTAGAACCTGGATATCTTCTTCAAATTGTTGCACAATTGTATCACGGTAGTACTAAAACAAGAGACTGAAAGACACCCAGCCTGGATGTGTGGTTGAACTGGGCAGTCGTGACTTAGTGTTGGGTGACTATATTGGTTACTGTGATGACGTATATTCACAACTTGAATTAATAGAAAAAATGGGGCTTTGGAAACGGACTGAATTAGATTGAATCTGATTGGATTTTTGTTCAGCTACATTTCAGCTACCTTCAACAGTCTGTGACACAATCGGCAGAGTAGACTGGATGGAATTAGGCTTGATAATATGGTGTTAATGCCCATTGAGATTGCATGTATCCTTCTGCATGGAGTGACTTCCTGACTTGATTGTGTGTCTGGCTGACAGTGCCTTAGAGGTGTTGGAAACCCTGCCTGCAGAATTCAGAGGGGGCGTTGAACTAATGTGTGCCTCATGTGATGGATCACACAAGGATGTGCTCCCAAATGCACAAATTCAGAATTTAGGTGCGGATTAACTCCAGTAAAATTCCAATTCTGACTGTACATTTTGCACCATTAAAAACATATGAAAGAGGGTTTCCAGGGCTGCTTTGAAATTTTAACAAATCCCTGATCATACCCCTCCTCCCCCTCCTTACACGGGAGGAACTGAGCCTGTTCACAAATAAAATAAAGTGGATCACATATGAGTTGAAAAATGGGATTCTTTAGTATGCTTTGCATAACGGAATGTGTACTTTCTACAAAGTGTAAAAACATGGGGAACATGTATGCAATGCCAACTGAGCCGTAGCAGGTACCTTGGGCACTTGTTGGGTGCGATGGGTGTAATTGGGAACGGTCACAAGCCAAGTTTAGAAGCTTTGCTGGGAAGTTTGGGGGCTTTGAGACAAAAAAACGTATACAAGGCACAAACGTTTGAGGATCTAGTGCCCTTGAGCAGCTGTATAGACATGTTTAAATTGTTCATAAGATTCAACAAACTTCTTTCTTAGATTTCAGAGCCCAGTCAAAACATGGGAGGAGGGGGGGGGGACAAGGACCGTGGGGGAAGTTGGCCAATGGGCCCTTGACCCGCCGGATCAAGATTTCAGCTGTGTAGTGGACCACAACGTCAGGATGGAATCTGCGTGGTGCGATCCCGACGTTTTTCTGATAGACTCTAGTGGTTCACGTCTACTGTTTTGAGCGAATCTGAGACTGAGCGTGAGCTTTCTGGTCGCCTCACGCTATGTGAGCAGGAATTTTGAGACAGTCAGTTTGCGAAGGGAATAACGTCGTTTTGCGTTATTTGTTGAACATAGACATGATCACAACATTTATAGGGCTAATCATGAGCTTTCCAACGCACCAAACCGCGCGTGATTCGGCCAAGCGTAGCTCAAGTTATGCTTGCCAAAGCACAGGTCTCACCCACCACAGAAACGCCTAACGCCTCCATGGCGCCTTCCTTCACGTGCGAAGCGCCTTTCCCGAGGCGCATGTCCTTTTGCACGTGGTGTAGGGGTCCCCTGCACTGTTTCCACGCACCCTACCCACTTTTGGGTCGAGTTTGGTGATGGGGTGTGACGAGGTTCGAAACCTGTCCGCGGACCTGCAGTCAAAATTTTGACTGTCCCCGAGTAACAAAACGTACCACTGAGTTTCGGACGTCGAGCCATGATTTTGGCTGTCCCCCAGTAACAACCTGCACTACTAGATCCGGTGGATGATCCACCTTATCAGGTGGATTATCCACCGGACGCCTCGGCAGGCCTTCCGGAGCAATTTCTCCAGATGGTATTTTTGTTACTCAATCCGGTCGATTATCCACCGGATTTCGAGTCGCAGCCAGCTCCCAGAGTCGCTGCGCACACCCCAATTTTGGAAGGCCATATCTCCCTCGATACTTGTCCGATTCCGGCGAAATCCACCGAATTCAGCGACTCGTCAACTTTAAGGGGCAATCATCCATTTTAGGATCTGAGCAATTGTCAAGTCGCCAGATCCGCCGAAGCGGAGTTTCCACTTTCTGGCGGCTCGTCGGCGCCTCCCGGCGCCGCACTTGGGCATGCGGAGGGGCAATTTTTCAACAGTCTCCCCCTTGCACCTGCCATGCCCGCTGCTCCAGCTTGCTCTTACTCATCTTCCGCTACGCCCTCCAGCCCATCATAGCTAGTCATCCCAAGCCCGGCCCACGCTCATCGCGTGCCGGTCCGCGGGTTGCGCTTTGGTCAAGCAGTCCGCAAGCATGTTGTGCGTGCTGCAGTGCTGCAGCACCACCTGCCCCTTCTCGACCATGTCCCGTGCGTAGTGGTAACGCACGTCGATGTGCTTCGTCCTCCTGTGCTGCGTCGGGTTGTTGGTCAGCGAGATGGAGCCGGTATTGTCCTCTTGCACCACCGTTGGCTCCTGCTGCGGCACGCCCAGTTCCCCCAGTAACCTGCGGAGCCACACCGCCTCCTTGACCGCCTCGGCCAGCGCGATGTACTCCGCTTCCACTGTGGAGGTGGCGACACAGTCTTGCTTCCTGCTGCACCACGAGACCGCTGCACCAGCAAGAAAGAACACGTAGCCGGATGTGGACTTCCGCTTGTCCACATCCCCAGCGTAGTCTGCATCCGTGTAGCAAACCAGGCGCAAAGGGTCCGCCCGCCCTTTGCCGTCGAACCTCAGGCGCGCGTGTCGCGTCGCCTGTAGGTAGCGGAGGATGCGCTTGACAGCCTGCCAGTGTAGTGGCCCTGGATCGGCCACGTACCTGCTCACTTGGCCCACCGCGTAGGCCAGGTCCGATCGAGTCGCCACCATGGCGTACATGAGGCTGCCCACCGCTGATTGGTAGGGCACCCTTGCCAGATCCTCCCGCTCTTCTTTTGTTTGCGGCGCCATTGCCGCACTCAGTTCACAGGTCGTGGAGACAGGACTGCATACTGGTTTGCAGGCATCCATGCCGTACCGCTTCAGCACCTCGGCCACGTATTTGGCCTGTCCTAGCTCAAGCGTGCGCGCCCTCCGGTTCCGCGTAATGCTCACCCCGAGGTAGAACTCCAGCTCCCCCATGTCCGACATCTGGAACCTGCTGCTCAGCTGCTTTTTCAGCTGCTATAGGCTCGGCAGGTCTGAGGAGCACAAGATCAGATCGTCCATGTAGAGTGCGAAAATCTGATGGAGCTATTTGTTGCGCTGCACGTACACGCTGTGATCCGCCTCACAGCGCTTGAAGCCGATTTGTGCCATGAAGCTGTCCATCTGTTGGTACCAGCATCGGGGCGATTGTTTTAGCCCGTACAGGGACTTCCGCAGCTTGCACACCTTGCCCTCCGGCGCCTCCACCCCCTCCGGTACCTCCATGTAGATTTCTTTGTCTATGATGCTGTTGAGGAAGGCCGTTTTTACGTCCATTTGGTGGAGCTCCATGTCCTTCGCGGCTGCCACCACAAGGATCGTCCGGATGCTTGTGAACTTGGTGACGGGGGAGAACATCTCATCGTAGTGTTCGCCCTTACGCTGTGCGTACCCTTTTGCCACTAGTCGCGCCTTGTACTTGTCAACCACACCTTCCTTTGTGAACTTGGTCTTGAAGACTCTCTTGGAGCCGATGAACTTGGCGTCTTTCGGCCTGTCAACCAGCTGTCACGTGTCGTTTTCAGCAATGGACGCCAACTCTAACTTGATGGCGGCGTCCCACTGCTTCCCCTCGGGCCGCGCAAGCGCCTCTTGCACGGTCGTCGGTTCCGTTGATGCAGCCAGCATGCACCGCGCCATGTCGATCCATCGACCGGTGCCTGCGTCGAAATGCTTCCCCGCTCTCCACTGCCTTCCACTGCGGCGCGGCAGTCTTGGCGGCGTCTCGTCGCTCTGCTGCGATCCTTCCGACTCAACCCGCTCCGGTGAATCATTGACCGGACGGCTCCCCGAGGATCCCTCCCACTCCGGTGAACCATCAACCGGACGGGCGGCGCGTCCGGAGTATTTTTCCCCGACGCCCGATGCGAAATCCGCCGGGAGTGCGCGCTTCGGCACCCGTGGTGCCTCCTTTGACGGATCATTCCGTCGGATCTCCAACCCAGCTACATCGTCGTCGGAGTCCTCCGCGTCGGCTGCTGCTCTTGCTGCACTGCCGCGCTCCGACGCCGCATCATCGCCCTCCGCGTCCGCCGGCTCCTCCTCGTAGTCAAGGAGCTGGAACCACTCCCCCTGTTTTGGAGTGTTCTCGACGCTCATGTTGTTGCTGCTGCTGCTGAAGGTTTGCTGCTCGTCAAACTCGACGTCACGGCTGCGGATGATCTCTTGCGTGCGCGGGTCCCAGAGCCTGTACGCCTTTTGCGCGCTCTCGTAGCCGAGGAACACGCACGGCTTCGCCCGCGGTTCTAGCTTGCTGTCGCGGCGTTGCGCCGCCTGCACCATCGCGTGCGCCTTACACCCAAATACCTTCAGGTGCGCCACGTTTGGCTTGCGCCCGCTCCAAACCTCCTGCGGCGTCTTCCAGCCGCCCTTACCCTTTAGCACCGCTGTTGGGGTGAGGTTGATGGTGTAGCTTGCTGTAGGCACAACCTCCGCCCAGAACCCTCGCGGCAACCCCACATCCACAAGCATGGTCCGCACCATGTTGAGCAGCGTCTGGTTCGCCCGCTCCGCCACTCCGTTGGACTATGGCGAGTATGGCGTAGTGGGTTCCCACTTGATGCCCTGCTGCTTCATCCACACGCTACAGCCCACGTACTCTCCGCCATTGTCGCTGCGTAGCGCTCTGACCTTCCGGCCAGTTTGCCTCTCTACCGTTGTGACGTACTCCTTCAGCCGGTCCAGGACCTCGCCTTTCCGCTTCATGAAGTACACGTAGAGCTTCCTGCTGCAGTCATCAATGAAGGTGACAAAGTATCTCACGCCGCCGTTTGACGGCGTTTGAACGGTCCGCACACGTCGCTGTGCATGACCTCCAGCAGGTCCTTTGCGCGAGCCTCGTTCTCATTGAACGGCTTGCGCCGCGCCTTGCCCAAAATGTAAGGCTCGCACCTTTTGTGCACTACTGCATCTGCTGCCGCGTCTGCTGTACCGTCGATGACAAGGCTGCGCACCATGTCGCGCTTCGCCATCTCCTTAACGGTTGCGGGCGCCGAATGCCCCAACCGTCGGTGCAAGAGCTCCAGATCAGCACTCCCTCCCTTGGCCATTTTGACGACGCGCTCCTGCGAGTCTGCTGCGTCTGATGCCGCGGGGACCACCTTGGTCTCCACAATGTAGAGACCGCCCTCGCGCTTTGCCTCCAGCACAACCTCGCCGTCGCCATCAATGCGCACCACTGTGCCTTTCCTGCTGAAGAGCACCTCATACCCCTTGTCTGTCAATCGAATGACACTCAGGATGTCAGCCAGGCCGGGGACGTGCTGCACATCACGGATTGTGCACATCTCCTTCTTACCGCCCACCATAACTTCGACCTCCACGTCGCCTTGGCCGGCCGCCGGCTCGACTTTGTCGTTCGCGACCACCANTTGAGGAGCGACCTGCCCTTGCTGTTTTTGCCGCCGGTCTTCGCCTCCTCCGGGCACTCGCGGGCCCAATGGCCCTCCTTGCCGCAGTTGCGGCACGCACCTTTCTTGGCGCCCTTCTTGCCGCCGCCTCTTCCGCCGCTTCCTTTGCCCCCGTTTCCGCCACCACGCGTTTTGGTGACGAGGGCCGATGAGGAAGACGAGGACTCCCCGCAGCTCTGACGCTGCGCCTCGTTGCGGATGTACTCTGCGACCGCGCCATAGGTGAGCTTGTCCTCCGCCCATCCTCCGAGGACGGTGATGAGTGGGCCCCAACTGTCAGATAGGGCCATGAGGAGGGCCATCGCCTGCATCTGCGTGTCGATCTTCCACCCCACGTCATTGCATTGCGAGGCGAGTGACTCGATCTGCTGCATGGCGGAGATGACATCATCTCCCTCCTCGATTCTCACCGTGAGGAGTCGCTTCATCGCGAAGATTTTGTTCGCGAGTGACTTGGATTGATGGATGGAGTAGAGTTTTTGCCAAGCTTCGGCTGCCAGCTTGCAGCCCTGGAAGTAGCCCCACAATGACTCGGCCGTCCTGGACATAAGCAGTATGAGCACCTCCGTGTTCTTCTTTATGAAGGCCTGCTTCTCTGCGTCCGTAGCAGTCGCCACTGTGAGCACCTCCTTTCCCAGCATGACATCAAGCAGCCCCTTATGCGCGAGGTGCAACTCGATGTGCCACCTCCATAGCCCAAAGCCTGGGCCGCTTCCATACTTCTGAATGGGCTGCATCTCCTTCTGCGCCATGTGCGTAGCTGCTACTCCGACAGGTTCTCAGAACTTCACGGCGACGTCCAAGATTACGATCCCGTGCGCTACGGAAGACGTGAACATTGGAGGCTATCAGACCCGTGGGCCCATAACCCTTTGTCAGGATGGAATCTGTGTGGTGCGATCCCGACGTTTGTCTGATAGACTCTAGTGGTTCACGTCTACTGTTTTGGGCGAATCTGAGACTGAGCGTGAGCTTTCTGGTCGCCTCACGCTATGTGAGCAGGAATTTTGAGACAGTCAGTTTGCGAAGGGAATAACGTCGTTTTGCGTTATTTTGTGAACATAGACATGATCACAACATTTATAGGGCTAATCATGAGCTTTCCAACGCACCAAACCGCGCGCGATTCGGCCAAGCGTAGCTCAAGTTATGCTAGCCGAAGCACAGGTCTCACCCACCACAGAAACGCCTAACGCCTTTATGGCGTGCACACGCCGTGGCGCCTTCCTTCACGTGCGAAGCGCCTTTCCCGAGGCGCATGTCCTTTTGCACGTGGTGTAGGGGTCCCCTGCACTGTTTCCACGCACCCTACCCACTTTTGGGTCGAGTTTGGTGATGGGGTGTGACGAGGTTCGAAACCTGTCCGCGGACCTGCAGTCAGAATTTTGACTGTCCCCGAGTAACAAAACGTACTACTGAGTTTCGGACGTCGAGCCATGATTTTGGCTGTCCCCCAGTAACAACCTGCACTACTGGATCCGGTGGATGATCCACCTGATCAGGTGGATTATCCACCGGACGCCTCGGCAGGCCTTCCGGAGCAATTTCTCCAGATGGTATTTTTGTTACTCAATCCGGTCGATTATCCACCGGATTTCGAGTCGCAGCCAGCTCCCAGAGTCGCTGCGCACACCCCAATTTTGGAAGGCCATTTCTCCCTGGATACTTGTCCGATTCCGGCAAAACAACTTCCACCGGATTTAGCAAATCGTCAACTTTAAGGGGCAATCATCCATTTTAGGATCTGAGCAATTTTCAAGTCGCCAGATCTGCCGAAGCGGAGTTTCCACTTTCTGGCGGCTCGTCGGCGCCTCCCGGCGCCGCATTTGGGCATGCAGAGGGGCAATTTTTCAACACACAAACCTGATGGAAGAAAATGTCCACATGAAAGTTTTAGACCTGTGTAACAGTTCTTCCCTTCTAGCCATCACGTCCAGGCACCTTATTAGCAATGGCTGGTGGCAAAAGAGAAAACCTTTAACCAAATGATTGGTTACGTTTTCATATAGCTCCTAACTGTTATGTGTTGCGTTGAAGCACTGAATTGCTACCATTTCAACCAAGATTTTTACAATTTCATTGATATCCTCTTCTATTTTTACAGGCTATGGAGGTGAAAGAGCCCAACAGGGTAGTTCTCAATTGGGTTGCAGTAGTGCTTGAGCTTGCTAGCATAAAGAAGCAGATGGATCTCCATCTTTTTGAGTTAGCAACGACTGCCAATGAGAGGCATACACACCTTTTGGATTTAAAATGGCTCAATCCACTTTGGCTTGATTTTGGCACACTGCTTTTGGCGAAGCTTGGCGGAGCCTTTTGTTCTGCTTAGTGGGACATGATTTATGAAGTCACTAAATACATCTGAACGATGAGAATCTGCTTCTCAATCCATGGCCATTTGCAACTGAACCAGCTTCTCCTGCATTTCCTCACATGTTGGCTCATATTCATGATACTAGATGTCAAGGGATGGGATGCGTCTAGTCATCCCGGGTGCAACAGGGATCATTGGCAGTTTTCTGGACAGCATTTTGATTGGAACCTTTCCAACAATCAAGTTTTAGGCAAGCTCGGCCTTCAGAACTCGAACTGTCCAAACTGTGCCATGAGGTTCACACAAAGTTCAAACAAGTTTCACAAGGGTTTAGTTGGTTTTCATGGGTTCTCCATCAGTTAATGGATGAAGAGAAATAACTACTTGTATGCTGGCATAGTAACAATTCATACTCTCTCGAGATAAGAGGATGTTGCATTGACCATCACAACCACTTGTAGTGGTCTGCGGGACTCCGAGGAGTCGCACGATGTGTAAGAAGAAGGGAAGGAGCTGAGCGAGCGGCTGCAGAAACACGTAGAAGCAGCGGGAGCTGCGCAAGCATAGATTGATGATGTAGGCAGAAAGTTACAGCACAATTCAGGAGTTAGGCGGAGAAGAGGATGAGGGGGTTGTAACAACTGAGGTAGAGTGCTGAGATTGACAGAGGTCTGATGAGATAATATCGAAGGCAGGAGCACAGGGTTGATGTGACGAGGAATGATTAAGCGGAGGAGCAAGAATGGCGGAGCGAAGTGGTGTGAGAGCGTGAGCTGAGATTGGATGACGAGAAAGGGAGGAGAAATCAGTGAGCAGAGCGGAGACACGGCAGTGAAGCCATAGAACCAAAGGCAAAAAGGATGAGTAGAACTGTTCTGGGATAAACTTGTGAGGGAATGAACATCCTTGATATATACAATCAGAGCAGGACAAACCAGTGGGATTACGGCTTCTGTGCTAGCTGGAGGCGTGTGGAAAATGTCCCTTCATAAGGGGATACCCTGACTCTTGGAATCAAAACGGTCTTGTGACCGAGGAGCCGTTGGTCAAGGGAGGTTCTAGCCAGGACCTGAACCTTTGATTTCGGTTTTTCATTTTCCGAGAGTGTTTAGGCAACTCTTTGCTTGGAGATACCATCTGACACCCCCCTTGAATCCAGCAAGAGTTATACTTTTATCTTGTTTCTCAGAATCTAGAATGGAGGCTTTACCAGAAAGCTCAAGCATACCGTGGATGTTGCTAAAACACCTATTGGTTCTCTGGATAAACAATATTTTGAATGGCCTCCAGAACCTGGTACTTCAAGATGTTTCCAACTGTTGTTGTTGGTGGTGGAGGTGCCCTTCTGCCTTCGAGGACAAAAACAACATGGTATCCACAAATGTGGAGTATTGCAATGTTGTTGATAAGGATTCATGTCCACCAGATGATGTTGGACATACCATCATGCCTTTGATGCAGTAACGGAATGCCTCTGAGTATGCCGAGAGGGAAGGCAATGTGGTTGGTTATCTGGTCTGCTGGAAGTGTATCATTGCAAGTCCATGGATTCCATGCGGCAGTTAATAGTCCAAACCACATATGTACTGGCGAGTTTCATCAAATGATGTAGGGATGGAACACCGTATCCGTGATGGAGATGAGTTCATCATAGAGGACCTGATAGGTGTCCATGTACCTGGAAGATGGTGGGTAGGTTTCGTGTTGATCATAGTTCCTTGTGAGGAGGAAGGAGGTATCATAGTTGTCTATGATGGTGATATGGATGGCAGGCCAGGTAGACGAGTACTAGTTGTGGATGTTGCTGGTACTAGGGCCTGTCCGACGGGGAATGGAGAAGGAAGAGCAAGAGCCGGCTTCTTGTGTGCCAGGAAGCAGAGAGAGAGGAGAATTTATCCTGAGTGAAGGACGGTGCTGCCACGACACATTTCACAACAGGCAGCTTTACCACAGCTGTTCCTTTGTGTCTTTACTGGAGGATGAAAGTAGAACCAACCCTTTGAAGTGGTGGTTCATAGGGGTGATGCCTTGGGCGTAATTTTCTGTGTGATTGACAGTTTTGACCAAGTGGATTCGAGCAGGCGGAGAATGGAGGAGGAGGACCTGATGCTATCGTTGATGGGCACAACGTGCTGGCCTTGTGCGCTGAAAGAGAGCGGAGGATAACTACGGCAAGGGGAAGGCAAGAGCCAACGTACCACAAGGAATGTGTTGTCGGCATGGGTGCAGGCTGCTGTCAGATTGGTAGCTGGCATGTGCAAGTTCTTGTGCTGGCGGCAGATCCTGATGATATTGATGATGGACACAGAGGTAGATGGCAGAAGATAGACTCGGGGCGGAGGGGTGAGCCGTGTGCGTTGAGGAAGAGATACGGAGTGGGCACAGGTCACGGGGAGAGTGGCAGTTTGACCGGGCGGATCCAGATGCCAAGAGAGGAATCAATCGATGAAGATGATAATGAGAAGAAGGTGATGGTTTGATGATGAGCTGTGCGCAGGGGCAAAACCACGTGTGCTGCGAAGAAGATGGATAGAGGTGTGGAAAGGGGAAGGTAGGAGCCGATGTGCCACGTGAAATCTGCCGCCGGCTTGGGTGTATGCCGCTGCAAGGTTGGTAGCTGACACGTGCAGATCCTTTTGGTGGCTGTAGTGACTGATGATACCGATGATGGAAGCAGAGACGGATGGCTGATGATGGAATCTGGGCGCAGGGACAAATATCGTGCACTACGGAGGCGATTCAACATGGGCGCAGGTCACCGCGAGATTTGCGGTGTGATGGGGCGGATCCTTATGCCAAGCAGAGATGGCGAAGATGATGATGGTGGCGGATTTTTGATGCAATGGGCGTAGGGGCAAAACCTTTGTGCACTACGGAGCGATGATGATTGATAATGGAGATGGAGACAATGAAGCAGAGGAAGCTGATAAGACATAGCATAGATGAGGAGGAAGGCGGTTGATGAGAAAGAGGAAGAACTGATGAAGAGGCTGCTGAGGATACAGAGGATGAAGAAGAATCGGCGGAGAGAGGTGAAAGAGCAATAATGAAGCAGAAAGTTCATTTGTTGTCACGACAGTGACAGCTTGTTCCCCAGTTTGCTTGAGACCAACGAGCTGGAAGACTGGTGGTGTCCGATGTCCTGACACCGAGAGTAGCCCGTCTATTGAGGCGGACTAGGAGGAGCAGAAGCGTTTGCTGATGTGAAGAGAGTGACGGCTTCTTTTCCACTTGGCTTGAGAAATGTGCAGGAAGACTGGATTTCTGATATCCTGATTCCAGTTGACGTTCTGCTATTGCCGAGGACAAGAAGAGGGAGCGCAAGAGGGTGGCTCAAGAGGGTGATGTGGAATGAAGGAGAAGAGGGGATGACAGGCACTGATGATAATGCAGATGAAGCAGTAGGAGCAGGAAACAATGTCTGCGTGGATGGAGGAGGACAGAATAGGAATGGTGCTGCGAGAGGCAGAAGCGGCGACGAAGAGGAGACCATGCCATGTGGTCACTGCGGTCTTCAGGAGGTGTCTAGAGAAGGAAGCAGACAGGCGAGATCTGAAAACGGCTGGTTAGTGGAAAACAATACAGGTTGACAACAGCAGCGAGCAGCAGCGGTAAGAAGATTCTATATAGATGGCGGCAGACAGTGACTCAAGAGCTGTTGTCAGCTTGTTGTTTGTGGAGAGGCACTGGACATTGCCACGTGCGCGAATTTGGATGCAGGGCTCTGTCACGGCGACGAGGGCACTAAGGCTTGAGAAGCGGACAAGGAAACGCTGCCAACGTCAGCTGCAAATGAAGCTAAGGAGGCACAGGCGAGCAGATTTGTCGAGGATCAGAGAGCACGAGTTGTCACGTGCGAATGAATGGGCGCAAGGAGACCAGCTGCTCCTTGATTGCTGTTGTAGCAGAGGAGGCAGAGCAGAGTATGCGTGAATTAGATAGGTTACAAAAGTGGCGGGAGAAAGTGGCTAAGGAAGAGCTGATAGAAGTGGGTGGTGATTGTGACATTGAAGCGAGGTATGATTAATCGAGGCCATTTCATACACTGGTTTTTTAGTGTGTAATTTCAGTGTGCTCTCTTACAAGGGAGTAGCTTACACCAATCCTTACACTCTTTTCATAGTGTATGAGAAGAGTGTACTTTCGTCCTATATGGCCTGAAAGTCTCTTCTTAGGAAGGTCTCCAGTGCATGGGGTTAGTGCATAAGGCAAGTGCGTACAGACACCAAACAAAAGTACACCGAGAGCGCACTCAGTGCGCTCATTTGTCTCATATTTCAAAGCATATCTATATTTTTGTCCTACATGGAAAAACAAGTCTCCTTTTAGGAAGGACCCCAGTGCGTGGGGCTAGTATATGTGGCAAGTGCACTCTTTCACTTCATAAAAGTACACTGAGAGTGCAGTCAATGCGCTAATTTGTCTTATGTATCCAAGCGTACCTCTTGTTTTGTCCTATATGGTAAAATGATACACTTCTTAGGAAGGACCCCAGTGCGTGGGGCTAGTGTATGTGGCAAGTGCGCTTAGTCACCATACTAAAGTACACTAAGAACCCACTTGGTGTGCTAAATTTTCTCATGTGTTTAAGAGAACCTTACCTTTTTTGTCTTATGTGGCAAAGACAGTCTCTTCTTAGAAGGGACCCCAGTGCATGGGGTTAGTGTATGTGGCAATTGCGCTTAGTCACCATGCAGAAGTACACTAAGAATGTACTCAGTGCGCTTATTTGTCTCATTTTTCTAGTTTTGTGACCTTAAAGTGTGTATTGTATGGCTGATGCCTTTTTTTGGAAATTAATTTAATGAGGTAAAACTGCATCTCATTGTTTGTGATAGTATTGTGTGTTCATGTTTTGTATTTTTGGCCAATAATTTTGCGGTAAAACTTTTACCTGATATAAAAACGGAATCATATCAGAATGCCTATCACGATAATGCGTAGCAGTACTTTGATTGAGATAAATATGCTTTATCTTGTTTTTGTAGCCTCTGAAAGCTTTCATAAGATTCACAACGTAGACATGTCTGTTGTTTTATTTTTATCTTATTGCGGTAGTAAAAGTGTAACGAAGGTTACAAAGACCATTTTTTCTTCCGTTATTTGGATCGTCCGTTGGAACGTGCCGGCCGATCACTCCTACCAGCATTTTCATATTTTTGTGACGGCCGTCTAACGGCCGACGAAAGTGTACTGCCAGTTTCACCGATATATTTTTCATTTCCGGCTGTGACACGACTAATCCTTTGCTTCAGTCCTCGCAGGGTGGTCCAGGGATGGGGCCAGTGTACGGGGATAGTGCATGTGGCGAGTGCGCCCGAAACAAGTGCAAAAGTGCACTTATCACGCACTCAGTGTGCGAAAGCCATGTAACAAAATGGTTGAATAGCGAGTAATAATAATGCAGTTCAAAGAGAAAACCGATGAGATTTGCAACCAAAAATTAACGTGGACAAACCGCAAACCTACTTGCAGCGAGTTTTAATACTGGACCCCATAGATTCCGAATTAGGTCCAGTTTTGCTAATCTTAGAATCGCTGATTCCTTAAGGAATCGGTATTCTTGTGAACAGCGATCAGTTTGAACCATTATTTTGTCGATAAACAATTTTGTTATAGAAATAAAGAATGTCAAGGATTCCTGATCTGACGTGTCTAGCGTTCTGGACAAAACAAGATTGTTGTCCCAATTCTCATGAGGTAAAAAATTCGCACTTTCTCAGCATAAAGTTCAAGACCGTATTCGGTGAGATTCAACGGATTCAACAGTTCAGATGGATTTTGACGGACTCAACAATGCAAACGGTCTATCTTCAATTTTCGTTAATGGTATTGTCGACATGTTTTACAAACATAATTTGGATAACAGAGAACAGGTCCTCAAACAATCCGTTTTCTGTCCCGCTCAAAATATCCGATGCTCGCCAGAAACGATAAAAGCTATTCTCGTGGTGAATCTTTTGTACGACTTGCGGGATGCTAATCTTTGCAAACCAAGGACTTCTCGTGATAGCTGATATTGCAAACCATTTTGGTTTGAGACTGTATAGGATCGCACACTCAGTGTGTGAGAAGTGTACTTTTTCATACAAATCGATCGCACTGACCCATATACACTATTCCTCGCACTAGGGGGGTCTTAGAAACAAAATGACTTTCTCCTGAGACATCCGACGGCAATCGGATCGGCGAGACCAAAGCGTATCAGAATTTCTGGAGGCAGCTAATGACGGCCGTCACTCTCCGACCGGAGACAACGACCAGTCAGGCACAAAATCGAAGTGAGCGAGCGCGACCTACGTCACGGAAAAAACAAGACACTTATAGTTCCAGTGAATACCAAAAGTTAATACAAACATATCACAAAAGTAAGATACAAGACTAGAATAGGTACACTTTTAGTGCGTATGCATTTCTCGTGAAACAAGAATGAATGAAAAGCATTATGGCAGAAATTATGTGTTGAAAAAATAAAATAGTGAATAAATGAATGTATAATACTATTTGGGAGGTAGGGGGTAGCAAGAAAGTGAGATATCAAGGGAGGAAGAGAGAGAGAGAGAGAGAGAGAGAGAGAGAGAGAGAGAGAGAGAGAGAGAGAGAGAGAGAGAGAGAGAGAGAGAGAGAGAGAGAGAGAGA
>SZWC01006872.1:49450-65354 GCA_023375785.1 Penium margaritaceum | reverse complement strand
GTGTGTGTGTGTGTGTGTGTGTGTGTGTGTCTGTGTGTGTAGATAATATAGCCACTAGGAGAAATTTTGTTTGTGATGTTTAGAGTGAGAGTTACTTTTGTTGTGTTCTTGATGTTGGAACTGTTGGTTATGTTTGTGGGAGAAAGTTCCTATTCCATCGAGATGAAGTAAGGTTCCTTAATATTTGGGATAGATGTGCCTGTGTTTTCAAAAAATTAAACAAAGGGTAGCATTAATAGAATGTAGGATGCATCACATGCATGTGTGCGTCTGTAGTGGAGTGGTAGTTTGGTGAGGTAGGAGTATGATGGATGATGAATGGTTCTCTGAACAGTTGCCTTGGGTGTTTGTTGATGTACAGAAGGCTTGTTATTTGTTGTGTTTGATGGGTGTGTTTTGATGAGAGAGGAAGAGGTAGGATTTGCGAGAATAGTTTGTAAATTTGGATATCTTTGAAGTCTACACGGTTACTCTAGATATTTCTCGGAAATTGGTTACTTAGTGGAGAACCATAGGCTGGAAAAACACTATCTTATGTGCATTAGGTTGTGTGTTGGCAGAAGTTGTTGATTTCTGACCTCCTTAATCACTGGTTCTTCTTTCCCTTCCAGGGTTGGATGTATTTTGCTTGGGAGGCTTGGTGGTAGATTTGTGTTTGTGAGGAAAGTGGTATGTTCTGAGCCTAGGTAGGTTATCATCGTCCATTTGAAGATGGAGTGAGTGAGTTGGAAAGGGTTCAGGGTTAACTGTGGGTTGAATTTTTTTGTTTGTTTGTTTATGTCTAAAGGGGCGATCGAATGGACTCTGAAATGTTTGTGGGCGTTTTTTGCTTGCTCCAAAGAGATGATTTATCTCTGTGTGGGAGCCAAAACCTGTTCTGATTTCCACCACACAGAGGGTTAGGTGGTTTCTATGTTGTGATTTGGGACAAAAATAAGTACAGCATGTAAGCGCATAAAATGCAGAAAGTTTCTGTACGTTGCATGATTCATAGAATGTGAAAGCAAAAATCACCAAGAAAGAGTTATTGATTGGGTTGAAAAGGTTTTATTGGAATAGAAAAAAGGCTCATTTTGAATCATGAGAACCATCATGTATCCCCTAGATCCTAGCAAAGGACCATCAAAAGAGCTTCGAAAAAAGTTGCAGATGAAACTACGGCTAGAATTCATCGACCTAGATGCAGCAATGAACACTTAGGTAGTACCAGTTCCTCGAGTGAAATGATAGTGGCTATGACGGTGGTGTCGATGAGAGTTTGGTTGGGCCGAGAAAGGTGTGAAAACACCATATGACCTGCATTGACCATGGGAGTTGGATTGGGCCAAGCATGATCAAACCATAGGATCTGCATTGACAGTTGGATTCTTTTTATTTGTGGCATTAGATAGAGCCTTGGAGGTGGTCAGAATTTCTGGCACCATTACAGTGAAGGCTTACAGCAAGTCGCACCTTAGATGGCATGAGCCATCCTAGTATAGGTAACCATCGGATAAAAATCCGTAGGGTTATGTGGGACTTCCTTCCATCACGTGCAGGTCACTCACTAAACCTCCACCCCTAAATGTATCGTCTTCCACTACTCGTAAGCATGTGAAAAAGTGGGTTCAGAGTACGGTGTTACCTGCTCCCCTGTAATACCAGCCCCCCCCCTGATTGTTAGGTGTGTGTGCAACCAGATGGCTTTGAGAGATTTATGAAGGATAACATGTGGGGGTGATAGTGCTCTATTGATGTGATACATAGGTAGATTATTTGTTAGTTTTTGGAGGAGGGATTTTTTTTGTTTTTTTTTGTTTTTGTTTTTGTTTTTTGTTTTGTTTTGTTTTTTTGTTTGTTTTTTTTTTTTTCCCGTGCAGCTAGAGGATGTAGGTGTCTAGATTTTGAACAAAGGTTTGTATATTTCAAGGAGCAAGGAAAGCTGTTAGATTTCAAAATATTTTCTGGTTATCCATGGATATCTTGCAGTCATAGGACAAAAAAGGTTTTTTTTAGCACAAAACTAATCCACTCCTTCCAACACATTTTCTAAGGAACCGAAACATTGCACTTCATTTTTTCAAATCCTCATCTGCAACAAATTGGTATGGGAAGCTTTTCCCACTGGGCCAAAACTGCGGTAGTTGAGGATATCCGAACCTCAATCCATCCTGTCCAACCGTCCACAGTCCAGGGACCTATTCAAGCCATGAGGAGAGGCCGGCACGAGCTACAATCCTCCCACCTAGGAGTGGACCTGCCTTTAGCGGCCACAGAGGGACTCGAACCCTAGCACTCTGATACCAATGTAACGAATAGGTGTGACTTAGCGTCGAAAGAATCGACGGGCTCGGAGGAAGTCATTGTTGTAAAACGGAATGACCGTCCTCCGTCGCCAAAGTGGTCTTTCGTTGCCTGAGTTTTCATGGCTCGGCACACCTTTCCAAGCTACGCCGTTGTTTGTTTATAAATTTACAATTTGTTAAAAAATTAAATCATATAGGTATTCTGTTATTGCGAGAACAAGATTTATGTCAAGATGGTCGTCTGGATTCGATTTTGACTGTTTGCTTCATGCTCTTGCGTCAAGCTTGATGCGACCTCATGGTGTCGGTCACGGAGCAGTGTCCACGGACTGTTACAATCAGGTAATGATTGCGACAGGCTATCATGATTGTAAATTTTAGGTTTTGTTCTAGAATTTTGTTGTGTTAGACCATCCCCGTTTCCACATCTGACAGCTTCCGCAAACATCCTTATGATAGTTGGATTCTATGGCCCGCTCGATCGACAGCTTCGGGTCTTCGTCTTCAGAGGTTTGGTTTGGTCCAAAGCATTCTGGCACCGTGTCAAACCTGAACCCAGGTATCTACTGCTATGTTGACCTCCCTTTGTCGAGGTAGAGATCGAGGTCGGGAGGTCAATCTGGACCTCCTTGCCTCCTAGGTCGATGTCGAAGGTCGACCTAAACCAAAAAGTACTCAGATTGGCCTGGAATTAGCATGCATATGTTTTGACTGTGTACGTTGTAAATCCACTATAAAATTCTGCAGTCACGTATTCTATTCATACATTTCTGCATGTGTATTCATTGGCACTTAAGCTTTAACTTCAAGAGACAGGGCATGCATGATTATGGGCACATTTTGATCAATAAATAACTTGCAAGACTTTCAGATTTGACACAAAAGCATGGGTTGCATTGGGGAATACAACCAGTGGCACATGCAAGGATGAGGAGAGCATACTCTCCTCTAGCAACCTGCAAACAATGCCACAATGGGCAGAACGCAAGTGTCAATGCCCATTCCCTCTCCCGTTACTCCCGTTCCCACCACCCGGTTCCTCTAATGCTGCCCCTCCCCTCTCATCTCAAACCCGCCACCCACGCTTGCGAGGGCGGTTTTCATCATCATCATCCTCCGCCACCATCTCCTCCTCCTCCTCCTCCTCCTCTTCCTTATTGCTGGCATCATCCACCAAGTCCGCATCTGCCTCTTCCACCGTACCCTCGTCTAAATCCTCCACCACGACCACCACCACCACCACCACCACCTCCTCCTCCTCCTCCTCCTCCTCCTCCTCCTCATCCAACTCTCCATAGTCGTCGCTGACCTCATCCTCCTCATCCGCCACCACACCGTTTAGCGCATGCGCCGCCGTCTTCTTCTTCTTGTACTTGCAGTTGAGGCGCAAGCTCACGCGCACAAGCTGCTCCAAGGTAGTGACATTGAGCTTGTTGCGGCGGGCGGTTTCAAAGAGTTTGTGTTGCGAGAAGGAGACCTCGCACTCACAGTTGCTGCACAGCTATCCATGCATGCACATTGTCATGCGGCGTAGCTCCAGCATGTTGACGAGGTACTTGCCGAGCCACTTCCAAACCGACATCGTGTCCGCCTTGACACACGTGTGGTCCTCCATCGCCTCCTCACAATTATCCGCTTCCCCCTCCTATCCCACTTTAAGCCACCCCATTGGATGGCCAAAATCTGGCCCTCCAGCTTCCCTTTTTCCTCCTTGGGCACGATCATGCGCACGGTGGTGCCCCATGCCTTCGCAGTTTCCGCGTTGCCAGACATGTCGTGGGTGAAGAAGAGGGGGTGGCAACGACGGGTAGCCACGTAAGGAGGGCTGTTGTAATTCTCCTCCCACCGATGCTTAAGGATATTTGCTCCAAACTTGATCCACCCCTTGGGGGAGGGTCTTTGGAGCGGCAGAGCTTCTCCACTTTGGCGGTGGCATCAAGGAGGGTCTCATAGATCCCCCCCGCTTTTCCACCCGGCTGGTCAGCCACGTGTCATGGGAGAGTGAATGGGGTCGAGGAGGTTGAGGATGTACTTCACCCCCTCCCAAAACTCCGGATCCATCACCACCGCCTTCAACTCCTCCTCCTTAGCCTTCCACTCCAAGGCCCTCTTCTTCCCCCACCCCTCCCACTCGGCCAAAGAGACAATGGCTGCCAACCAGTCCTTCAACTCCCTCAAGCACTTGAGCATGATGACGAGGCTCCTAAAGCACGTGTCACACGGGTGGAGCAAGACCTTCTTTATGTTGCGCTTGAGCCATGTCCTTGAGAGGTTGTTGTTATGGAAGTAGGAGCACACCATGGTCCTCTTTTTGGCGATGTCGCGGCCGAAGGAGGACTTGGTGATGTCCTTGACGATAAGGTCCATTGTGTGACCACACACCCTTGGAAGCAAATGTGTGGGTACTTGGGAATGAGGGCGGCCTTTGCCTTCTCGATTACGGAGGCATTGTTGCAAAAGACGCCAACCGCGTTCTCCACCCCCATCTTTTCAATGGCGGCTTCGTGGGAGAGGCTGGAGGCATCCTTGAAGAAGATGTGGACTGGGCTATTGGTGTTCACGGCCATCGCATTGTAGATAGGGCACTGCTCCACATCCTTCCACTCATCCACGTTTGCGTTCACCCCCAAATAGCTCCAACTCTGCCACAAAGGAGCTTCCTCAAGCTCTAACTCGGCATCTATCTCAAGGAGGAGCTTACTGGTGACGGTGCTACAACTAGGGAGGTTAAAGGCAGATATGGCGTTCTTACTATCCTTCACCAACTGTTTCACGAGAGTGCACAACGTGAAATTTATGACACGATGGTTCTTCCCCATGATTTTCACAATGATCTTTTGGACCTTGTGGTTATTGGCCATGCAGCAATGATCCCGCATGTCGGATTAGGTGAGAGGGCCGCTGCTGGCCGTGGCAAGGGTGGAAGGGGGGATGAGGGCGTGTGCAAGCGGGGTGGAGGATGGAGTGGCTGCGGCCGCGGCCCAAGGAGTAGCGGGCAGCCCCATCCTTCTTGCAGTTGTTGCTCCTCACGGTCGATGTGGACACGTAGCTCCTTCCATTGAATGGGCTCCTCCAATCCCCCCCATCGCCTGCGGCCACCGTTAGAGACGACGGGGTCGTGGGGAGTGAAGGACGCCGGGAGCTCCACCGTTGGAAAATCAAGGTGCACCAAGGCCTTGGGAGGCGGGAACTCACACCTAGCCACGTTAGGATTGCCTCCCTCAAAGCGAGCTTTGAGGCGGATGACTTGCCCAACCGCCCTCTTGCCACATGATCCGCACTCAAAGCCGCCCTCCCTGATTTTGTGGGCCTCTTCTTTGCAAAGCATGTAAGGTAGCAGGTCTGAGGGAGAGGCACAGGTGCCCTCCTCCTCCTCCTCTACAACTCCTTGCACCCCCTCCGCTGGAGGGGGTGCAAGGAGTTCTAGAGGAGGAGGAGGACACCTGCACGAAGGACAGCTGGGGAGGCCACGACTAGACCTAGTCGCTGGGCTAGATCTAATTGTGGCGGCTGAGGGGAATGGGATTAGCGTGCACATGCCACTCTCTCATACCCCCCAGGCAGCTGGGCGAGGTGAAACCCCGGGCTGCGTCGCGGGAGAGGCAAAAAAAATTTGAGAAAAAAAAGAGAAAAGAAAAACATGATAACGAAGACCCTCCCCCCTCATTCACGTCTTGCGTGGCTGGAATGCGCAAAACAAATTGAGGAGGGGGGGGGGGGGTCTGATCGATGTCAACCCACAGGTTGTGGGTTCGAACCCCCCGATGACCAGCCGGGGGTAAGAAAAACTAAGTACAGAAGGGGGGGGGGGTGGAGGTCGGGCAGTCGACCTGGGGTCGAAGGTCGACCGCCTTGACCTCCGACCCTCTCAGGGAGGTCGAAGGTCCAAGTCAACATAGATCTACAGCTTATCCATACACAGAGTTTGATGCGCCAACGCTGCCACATGGATTCTACGACAAGAATCAAACAACCCTAATGGATACTGCGCACGTACAAACAAGGGGTGCAACCTAGACTTCACATCGTGCAAGTGCGTCGGTGCCATGCGCTCACTACTGTGTCATGAAGTTCCGGTCTTGGAGATCTGAGGCTTGGATCGTCTTTTACAGAGAACCGACGTAGTAATTCTGATTTTGATTGTAGGGTTCCGGGCATTTCCCTCTCGAAAATTGACTTTGTACTAATTCTTTTGCCGATAACGCAGGGGCTCGAATCAGCGGGACTTAATGTGTCATCCCATGGTTTTCGTGGTTCTTCACTTCCATATTTGACGAAAAGAAGTCTTGATTTTGCAGAAAGATTTCAATGCGCCAATTGCACACCTTTCATGTTCATGCTCGCTTCCACATGGCGTATGAGCAGCGCGGGTGTCATAGAAAAATTACCATTTTGCCGCATAATTCCGCATTTGTTTTCACCAAGGTGGTTTTTTTTAATAAGTGATTCAATCACTTGGGGACGAGTAATGGACCGTTCAAGAATATGGGTTAATTAGATGACCTACATCTAAATTCAACCAGAGCATGGTTTAGTCCTCGCTCTGGTTTTGTTTTCCTCTGGAGCATTCTGGTGGCCACATTTTGTACCTCAAAGTCAAGAAAACTGATCCACGGTCCATGATGATTGGACGCAATGGACGTCCAAGTGCTGCTTGTGCTTGAGATGAACGCTACAAATCTAATGGGACCATTGGCACATCAAACGATGGTGTTTCAAGGAAGGTACGTTTGGGTTTACCTAGCGGCCAAGCACAACGCCATGGCGTGACGAAATCGAGCAGACACAGCTCTGCGGGGTGGAGCTCGCTAACCTAGCCCACCCATCGGCCGGCAAGCGGAGCTCGCCGGCGCTCTCCCAAAAGGCAAGGGCATAGTGCCTCTCGTGCCCCACAAAACCACACAATCCCAAAACGGGTTTGATCCTAAACTATTGCAGTCCTAACTAACACAAGTTCAGAAGTAAGACTAAACTAGGTCACCACAACATGACAGTTCATGCATCCATAAGAGCAAAACTAGGTTGTGACGAGAGAGAAAAGAAATGCGTCGGCAGACTGCCGAATGGATATGGGACACTACTGCCAGGAGGGATGCGAGCACGCGTGGAGCAAGCGGAAGTGTCGCCGTTCCGCTGGTGGCACGTGTGCTCACTGTGCGTCACCTCCACTCTCTATGTCAGCAGGCCCTGCACACTCATGGCCATAGTAGAGAGCAAATATATACAGGGGAGGATTTAACACGCCCCCTTGGACATGACTGCTGCAGATGTGCAGCCAAGTTGCTCGAGCTGCTGGTGAAATGAGGCGGAGGGGAGGGCTTTGGTAAGGAAGTCAGCATGTTGGGCCTCACCCTTGATGCAGCAGACTTGTATTGCCCCTGCTTCTAGTGCCTCACAAAGGAAATGATGTTCGACATGGATGTGTTTTGTGTGTGGCTGTAGCACACCATCATTTGCGGCAATGCGGCGCACAGCGGAGTTATCACAATAAAGCGGTATTGCGGGCACACGCAACCCCAACTCCTGCAACAACTGTCCAAACCACATTCCCTCACAGGCTGCTTCACCCAATGCAATGAACTCCGCCTCCACCACACTGCAAGCCACACAAGAATGCTTTGCAGTGCGCCACGACATTGGTGTACCCCACACACGAAGTAAATACCCGCCTGGACTGCGAGCCCCTCTGTCACCCGCATAGTCACGGTCATAGTACCCATCCAGCAGCGGACTTGATGTGGGTGAAAAGACGAGGCCAGAGCCAGCAGTGTCCAGTACATACCGAAGTAGCTTCAACAAGGCTTTGTGATGCGTGCTGCGGGGCTGCTGACTGAACTGGGCCAACACATTGACAGCACAAGAGATGTTGAGACGTGTAGTGGATGCCAGATATGAAAGACTGCCAGTGACCTGCCTGTACAGTGTGGGGTCGCTTTCGGGTCCGTAGTCTGTGTTATGTGCATCAAGGAGATGAGTATTGACGTCAGGACTCATGGGAGAGTGCTGTTGTGGAAAATGTTGCAGGAGATGCTGGAAGTGTGTGATGAGGTGTGCTATGAACGACCCTTCATGCAGTGTCAATGTGCGGGCTATTTGGTCTCATGTGATGGTCATGCCCAAGAAGTTGTGTGCTTCACCCAAGTCAGTCATGTTGTAGTACTCAGTGAGAAGTGTTTTGGTAAGTGTGATGTGGAAAATTGAGGGGGACAAGATGAGAAGGTCATCGACATACACAAGCACTGCGACAGGCACATTGTCCTCCCAACGTAGGAAAAGAGAGAGATGGAAGATACTTTGAGTAAACCCACCAGTTTCAAGTGTGTGACTGATCTATTTGTTCCAGCATCTTGGTGCCTGCTTCAGTCCGTAGAGGGCTTTCAGCAGTAGCCACGTTCTGTCAGTCCCGTTCCCAAACCCCTCAGGTTGTTTGACATACAGCTCTTCCTCAAGTGGACCATTAAGGAACATGTTTTTGACATCCATTTGGTGTTTCTCCCAGTCTTCGTGAGCAGCGACACCTAGTAGTGCTCGACTGGTGCTGTGCTTGCCTACAGGGGCATAGGTGTCAGTGAAGTCTTGGCCTGGCACTTGATGGAAGCCCTTGCCGACCAGGCGTGCCTTGTATTTTTCAATCAGAATTGCCAGATTCCATTTTGACTGGAAAACCCATTTCACATCAATGGCTTTTCGACCGGGCGGCAAGGGGACCACTTGAAACACTTCATGCTCAAGGAGTGCATTTACCTCAGCTGCCATGGCCTTTTCCCATTCATCAGCTTCAGTACGCCCCCTTGCTTCAGTGACTGTCAGTGGTTCCGCCGCCGTATATTCAACCTTTGTGGGGCCAACAGTGTGGTATAACTGCCTGTAGTTTACTCGCGTAATGTCTCGCAATGACCGTCGCACAGGCTCAGGCGATGGTGTCATATCCTTCTCGGATTCACCTGTTTGGTGTTGAGATGACAATCTTGGAGGTGAGTGCGGTGCACTCGACTCTTTACTGGTCAGATCCGTGGGGTTTAGTAGGTCAGCAGGGACTGGTTCACCTGTATCCCCTTCCTTCTGTGCAGGTTTATGGATTGGTGTTCCCTCACCTGGAATGAACACTGGCACACTCACGTAGTGCGGATATTGTTGAGGGGCTGTGACATTAGGGACATGCCGCAGAGTGCGAAAGACCTTGTATGGCATGTGTTCCAAGAAGGATGCATCTCGACTTTCAAGAAAACACTGACTCGTGGGATCCCAAAAACACCATGCTTTGGAGGCGTAGGAGACTCCCACAAACACACACCAGCTGCCACGAGGGCTGAGTTAGTTTTCGCGTTGTGGCTGTGCAAACCATACACAGGCCATTGTACCCCACACCCTAGCGGGACGGAGATCTGCCTTTTCTTTGAGCCACCGTTCCCAAGGTGTGACAGACTTGGGCAATGGACGTTGTGGAATATGGTTCCACATCCAAGTGACATATTTCTCCGCTTCTTCCCAAAAACCAAACGACAGTCCCGGCCCAGTCAGTAGCGTGCGCAGAGCGTCACCAAGAGTGTGATGCCATCGCTCTGCTACTCCGTTCTGTTGGGGTGTGTAAGGGGCAGTGGTCTGGTGTCAATGCCCTTTGTTTGAGTACTGTAGTTAGGATACCCATGAATTCACCCCCACGGTCTATACGCAGTTCCAGCAACTTACATTTGGTCTGACGCTCTGCAAGCGCGATCCATTCAATGATTGCCTGTTGAGCATCCGCTTTGGTTTTCAGCAAGAAAGCCCAGCGAAAATGGCTGTAATCATCTGTCAGTATCAGTACATACTAGGACCCGTACTGCACTAATGGAATTGGCATGGGTCCTGTCAGGTCAGAGTGGACAAGCTCAAGTGGAGACTTACTTTTTGTTGACGATTTGGGAAACAATTGCCGATGAGCCTTTCCCTCATGAAATTCTAGACAAGTATCTGCCTTCAACCCATGAGGGCAGTCATCTGTATGGAGGCCTCATGCAGCTGTATGCCTGACCATGTCCTCAATGAGGTCAGTGTGTATGTGTGCAATACGACGGTGAAGTATTTTAGTGTGCTTTCCATCCATGACAGTTGCAACATGTGCCTGTGGGCGGTGTGAATGCGTTGGAACAAGACGGAAGAGGGTCAGACGATAGAGCATGTCGCATGTAACGGCCCGTAAACCAGCAGCGCACCAGACAACAAATTCACTCTCAGTTTGGGTACAAACAGGACACCAGCCAGCCATATCACCCCACGAGGCGCCTGAAGTGCCATAGTGCCCACGCCCTCAACTGCCAGTACTTCCCCAGACCCTGTCTTCACCCCTTCAACATCAGGCGCAACATACAAGGAGGTAAAGAGCTGGCGATGCGGCGACATGTGATGCGAGGTAGCAATGTCATACAACCATTTATGTATGGGCAAAATATGCGTGGTGGTGACGTGCATGTGCCCAAGCCGCTGACCTGACTGCTGCTGTGATGCTGTCGGCTCAGGTGGATGGAGCTGCATTGGGGTAGTCCAGCCAATGGGCAGAGATGTGGTGGGTTGCTATGCCTCAGCCATCGCTGCCTAGACGCGCTACACCCAGGCCGGTGCAGGAACTGGGGCTTTCGAGCCGGGTGACACGTAGTAAGGACTCTGGTACATGAGCGGTGGCCCCTGCTCCATGGGGAAGGCTGAAGGAAAGTGAGGCAGGGGTGGACCAAACGTGGCTACACCAAAAGGTGGAGGTTCCCGTGATCCACCTGTCCCCTGTGTCACCCAAGCAGGCTGCTGCAGCTGCTGGCCAAACTGAGGACGTGGCTGCTGAGGAGTCTGCGGTTGATGCTGAGGAGTCATGATGCAAAGAAGCTCAGGGCACGCATGCCAGAATTGTCCCTGCTTTCCACAATGGTTGCAGGTACGACTCCCGGCACCTCTGTCGCGGCCGCGCCCACCTCTTGACAATCTGCCTCGACCCCCTCCGCCATCTCCTCCACTGCAGCCTTCCACGTATCCAGATCCAGAGGAGGAGGATGGTGATGCCCGATGTATGAACACACTCACTGTCGGGATGCCAGCCTCTCCTGTCTCGCCACGGAGGATGTCCTCATAAAGACGAATTTCCTCAAACACCTCTGCAAGGTCGGTGCTCTCTATGTCAGTCACACAAAGTCTCCTCAGCAAGTTGTGACGGAATTATCTATAGGGCTCTCCCAGGTGGAGAAGAACAGGGTCCTGCCTCTCCAACACAGAGTAGGGAGTGCCAAGCCCCAAGATCCNCCACCTGTCCCCTGTGTCACCCAAGCAGGCTGCTGCAGCTGCTGGCCAAACTGAGGACGTGGCTGCTGAGGAGTCTGCGGTTGATGCTGAGGAGTCATGATGCAAAGAAGCTCAGGGCACGCATGCCAGAATTGTCCCTGCTTTCCACAATGGTTGCAGGTACGACTCCCGGCACCTCTGTCGCGGCCGCGCCCACCTCTTGACAATCTGCCTCGACCCCCCTCCGCCATCTCCTCCACTGCAGCCTTCCACGTATCCAGATCCAGAGGAGGAGGATGGTGATGCCCGATGTATGAACACACTCACTGTCGGGATGCCAGCCTCTCCTGTCTCGCCACGGAGGATGTCCTCATAAAGACGAATTTCCTCAAACACCTCTGCAAGGTCGGTGCTCTCTATGTCAGTCACACAAAGTCTCCTCAGCAAGTTGTGACGGAATTATCTATAGGGCTCTCCCAGGTGGAGAAGAACAGGGTCCTGCCTCTCCAACACAGAGTAGGGAGTGCCAAGCCCCAAGATCCTACGATGGATGTCCATCGTTGTATCCCAGTACTCTGCTATCAGTGTCCTTGGTTTGGGATACAACTGCCGGAGTCTATCACGGAGTGTGATGACCAGGGCCATGCCCCGTTCCTCATGACACATGGGAAGGTGTTGCCATGCTTCGTGGGGACGAGGTACACCACTTCGAAGATTGGTCGGTTCTTCCCCTTTGCCACCAAAGTGTAGGTGGCAGATTGCATGAGCTTGTTCATCCGGAAGGGCATGCACAAGTGCGTTGAAGGCACGCACAAGGACTCGCTCCTCAGCATCCTCAGTTGGCGGTGAGAGGTACAAGTCCTCTAAGCCATGTTCTGCCGCCCAAGCAAAGAAAATATCTTTCCATGCTAGGAAATCCCGTGTTCCTTGTGGCGGCAGCGTTAGATCCTTTTGGGACATTACTTTGGTCAACTCATCCAACGTCACGGTTCCAGACGTGGTGGTGGGTTGATTAATGCCGGGGTTGTCATTACTGCACGGCATTGATGCGGCGACACTCATTGTGAGTGTTGGACCGCGTTGACGATGCTGTGGATGTGTTGGTGGTCCTCTCACCAATCCTCCACTTCCTTACCGCCTCCTTACCAAGCGTACCTCTCACACTTGAGGAGGTACACACGTGAAGGGGACATGCTGTGTCTTAGGTAGGACGAAGATGCCACTCCCCTCCCCTTTCTTCCTTTGGCTACGTCCGGCGTTGCTCCTCCAAGGCTGCTCTTCAGCGGAAGGGCCTTGGGAGAGGGGCCTATGCGGGCCTCTTCGTCCTCTTCGGCACCACCACGCGCTCCTTTGGCTCCGCGCGGACCCCTAGGGTGTGGGACAGCCCTGTGCGCACGACTACGACACTTGCGACCTGCTTCTATGGCAGTTTGAGCCATCGCAGATCTTCAGAGCCGCACGGCTTCAAACCTCCACCTCTCTCTGTCGCGTTTTGTGCTGTTATGCTCTATCCACGCCCTAAGATTCTAGCTGTGATACCATGAGATGAACGCTACGAATCTTGTGGGACCATTGGCACGTCAAATGGTGGTGTTTCGAGGAAGGTACGTTCGGGTTTACCTTGCGGCCAAGCACAACGCCATGGTGTGACAAAGTCGAGCAGACACAGCTCTGCGGGGTGGAGCTCGCTAACCAAGCCCACCCATCGGCCGGCGATCGGAGCTCGCCGGCACTCTCCCAAAGGGCAAGGGCATAGTGCCTCTCGTGCCCCACAAAACCACACAGCCCCAAAATGGGTTGGTTCCTAAACTAGTGGAGTCCTAACTAACACAAGTTCAGAAGTAAGACTAAACTAGGTCACCACAACATGACACCTCATACATCCATAAGGGCAAAACTAGATTGTGATGAGAGAGAAAAGAAATGCATCGGCAGACTGCCGAATGGATCTGGGACATTGTTGCCAGGCGGGATGCAAGCACGCGTGGAGCAAGCGGAAGTGTCGCCAGTCCTCTAGTGCACTTGCGCTCATTGTGCGCCGCCTCCACTCTCTATGTCAGGAGGCCCTACACACTCATGGCCACAGTGGAGAGCAAATATTTACAGGGAGGATTAATGGTGCTAGCAGGCGGCAATTCCCATGGGCACGGCCGGCGGTCGTGTACGGAGCTTAGAGCTCATGACAGGAACGTTCAGGCCGAGCCCAAAAGGCTTTTTGCCATTATTTGAACCCAGCATCGAAGTATTTTCTTGTTGTTGCGGACCAACACATAAGGAGTATATTTTTATTATGGAAATTGATCATAGTAAATTCAGTGAAAATGGCGATTCCCCCCGGTTTTGTCACCCGTGACCCTCATATATCCCTCTCTCAAAACAATACGCCCCATTTGTCCCTCCGTCAGAAACATAAGCCCCATTTGCCCCTCTGCCGGAACAATAAGCTCCATCCACCCCTGTTCAGAAACAAAAAGTCCCATTTGTCCACTCGTTTCACCATGCTCGAACAGGGATGCATGTCGATGCTCGAACATGGTGAAATCGGGCAAGTGGACCTCCATCAGGGCCCTCCATCGCGACTGTCGCGATGGAGGGCCGCGATAGCTTGGAGGGGTGGAGAGAGGGGGAGGGGGGTTGGGATTTGCGCGACAAAAGTGCCGATCAACACTTCGTCAACCGCCGGCAATTCCCCCCTCCTTCGTAGCCCACCAGCCCACCCACCCGCCCGCTGATTGAGGCCCTCGCGATTGAGGCCTGCGATCGAGTGGGTGGCAAGAGGCTTGCGAGGGCAAGGGGGAGGGGGGTCTTCGAGTGCTAGTGATTCCGGTCGACTCCCGTCGGCCAGAATCCGTTGCTTGAAGAATGGGGACTTAAAATTCCCCATTTGTTATTTGTTTCATTTTTTTATACTTTATCCATGTTTTCCATACAAACCATACACAAACCCACCCCCTAAAAACACACAATATTTTCGGGTTCTATTTTGCATGGACACTTGCTGGCCCCGCGGTAGCGGGGCCAAGCAGGTTCCCCTTCAATGCATGGGGAGTCTTGGACCCCCCATACAAACTCCCCGCAAAGCACTTAAAAAATCACAAATCCTTATACAAATTTTTGGTGCTTTTTGGGCAAAAAACGGTGATGTTAGCATGTCGATGCTACATCCATGCGGCGTTGACATGCTGTCTTTCGCTAAACGAGAAGGGTATATCATTTATTTTCTACATCTAAAAAATCGCATCCATGCAGAAGGGGCAAATCGGGCTTATTGTTGTGAGGCAAGGACTGTTGTGATTTGTGACGTTCCTGTCGACCTGTACAGTTTATTGTGACCACTCGGCCGTTTCCATGCTTGTGCAGAACCCTGATGCGGACCCAGGTGGCACCGAGGCGTCGTCTGGTGGTGGACTACCTGTTCGGAGCTGATCGACAGTCGCCCCAGAGTCCTGGATGTTTTCTGGGACCTTCTGCAATTTTTCTACAGCTTGTAGCATTTCATCGGTGGACTGGCTGTGGGCCCGATTTGCATGTCTTTGCATTGTGTGTCCACCGTTTGTTGCCGGATGCATGCATGTGACCAGTCGTAGCGTCTAGCTTGAGATTCTGCACGTGTAGTTTCGGACGACGTAGTGTTCTGACTTGTCTACGCTGAGTTATGGCCAAAACAATGATTTTGGGCCGGTTTCAGGACAGACCTTGCACTGCCGCGTGCGACACCCGCCGTGCGCCGCGGTAGGTACTTATGCCATGGACCTGTCATTTGTCATTTCTCTCTGCAAATGCTATTGAAGCATTATGACACTTTGCCTTGTGTCCCCTAGCCAAACCCTTGCCGCTGTGTGCATGACTTGTAATTGTCGTCACCATATGACTAGGCACTAACGCTTAGTCAGCGGCGACATCGCCAGGAAGCTTCCACGTAATTTCTCATGGTATCAGAGCAGCAAGACTCCTCTTGTTGAGCTGCGCCGCAGAGACGCAGCACCGGTAGCAGCAGTTAGAGTCACCGCCGCCGCCATATCCTGGGAGTTGTTGCAGCCGTTTTTTCAACAACGATATCATCACTCAGTCCCCACCACCACATCGGGTGAGCTTCTTCATTTACTAGCTCCTGCAATAGCAGCAGCACCACCGGGTGGTAGCAGCAGCCGTGTCTGGCTGCCAGCCTGTACATTGAAAAAAAGGAGTAGTAGCTCGCAGCAGCAGCTTGCGGCGGCGGCTGCGAGCACTGACAGCATGCAGCAGCGGCATCAAGAGCCGCTAGCAGCAACAGCAGCGCAGTAGCAGCAGGGGAAGCAGCAGCAGCACAGCAGCAGCATTGCAGCTGCTACAGCGACTGCAGCGCAATAGTAGCGAAGCAGCAGCAGCGGAAG
>SZWC01006872.1:36463-49118 GCA_023375785.1 Penium margaritaceum | reverse complement strand
GCGGCTGCGAGCACTGACAGCATGCAGCAGCGGCATCAAGAGCCGCTAGCAGCAACAGCAGCGCAGTAGCAGCAGGGGAAGCAGCAGCAGCACAGCAGCAGCATTGCAGCTGCTACAGCGACTGCAGCGCAATAGTAGCGAAGCAGCAGCAGCGGAAGGAGCAGCTGCGCAGCAGTAGCATTAAAGCTGATGCGCAGTTTCTGCTACGCAGAAACTGTGCAGCACTGTGTAGGCCTGCGTTGCACTGCATTGGCCTGCGCAGCCTTTGCGGAGCCGCGAGCAGGGGGTGACGAGGTCACCCCCACCGGTCATGCGGAGTTTGCGTGACCTTCCCAAAAAAAATCGCTGGCGTAAAAAATGCTAGCGAAAAAACACCAGCGTTTTTTTTTGCTAGCGTAAGAAACGTTGACGTCATCAACGGCTGTGCTGACGTCAGCAATTTTGGGGTAAAAAAAACAATTTTTCTGAATGTTTCAACTCGTCGAGAAACGATGTTGGTTTCTCGTTCGGAGCATTTTTTACGTTCGGCCCCAAACTCAGCACTGACATGGCTCTGACCGGTGACAAAGACAAAGGACTACCAGATCCTTCTTCCTCCTCCTCCGGGGTCATGAGCCCAAGCGCGCATGCCATTGCGGACCTGCGGAGTCAGTAGGATGAGATACGTCGCCTACAACAGGAGTACACCGACGCCATCCGCACGCTCACTGATCTTTTTCAGAGCCAGTCCATGGTCCTACAACACACCTCCGGAGGAGTCGGCGGAGTCACACCTTTTGTACACCAGTCAGCATCTACACCGAGGAGAGCGGCAGGACAGGACCCGCCACTTCTTGATCCTTTGGAGGAGACCCTGATATGCCAGGCATGGACGATGACACTCCCGAGAGGGAGATTCGCGTACTTCAAGAATGTCTTTGCCAGTTGCAGACGCGTTCCGGTTCCCCGTTCCCCGAGATCCGATCTTCGCATGAGACCTACCTCGGCGAATTTCCTCGTCCCTCGTCCCATCCCTCATCTTTCCCATCCTGTGGTTGCTCTCCCTACGGAGCGGCATCCCAAGGACTTCGAGACACCATCCCCACGATATGTCAGCGAGGACGGCTTTGACTGCTGGGAGACCCTTTTCCAGGTCTGGGCCACTTCCGAGGGAGTTTGGTCCTACCACCATAGTCAGTACCAGGTTACGGACCGTGCTTAGGTGCTGACAGTGGCTCAGGCGATGCGCGGACTTCTTTACGCCACGCCTCGCGCGAGACTGTCGTGGACTTTTGCCCCTTCCTTGGAGAGGCCGGCACAGGCGCGAGTGCTGACCCACGTCGGGGCTGGGAGCTGGCAATGTTCCTTCTTGCTGCAGAGACGCACGCCACCCGTGCGGCTCACATTCGCGCCATCCACAACCTTCGTCAGGGACCTGCCGAGCTCACAGCCGCTTACTGGCGGCGCGCCATGCGCATCTACACGCGCCTTGGGTCCGTAGGAGGGATACAGCTGTGGACGCTTTGCACACTCATGATCGGAGTCCGTCTTGAGCATGCGAACATCTTCACGAGATACAACGACGCCGCGCTCGAGCCTTTCTCCACCTCCCTTCAGCTTCTTCCTTGGGCGCATCAGCTTTTTCTCTCGGTGACATCCGCTCGTGAGGCAGCCGTCGTCCACCAGGAGAGTTCATTTGCTACAACGGTCATCGCGTCACCACCAACGCCTCTCTTGCAATTCACTTCTCCATCCTCTGGCACGCCCTCCTCTTCCCCTTCCACCCCAGCTACCCTGACTTAGACGTAGGGTGTGGCAGCAACAGCATAGGGAAAGAAGAGCAGAAAGAAGCGTGGCTCGGGCCAGCAGCAGTCACCGCAGCAGCAGTCACCACAGCAGCATTCATCAAGTGGTAGTAGTGGACGCATTGTTCACTACTACAACTATGGAGGCGCTCACCGCTACACCGAGTGCCAGCAAGCGCTCGACTAGGCGCGGATCACTCGCGGTCTTCAGGTTGCACATGCACAACGGTCTGCGTCAACCAGCACAGCCTCTGGTCGCGCGGCAACCACGACCATAGCAGTTCCCACTTCCCCACCGACGAGCAGCGGAGACCCGGACCCCAGTTACCGCACCATCACCGAGCTCCATCAGCTCCTGGCGCTTCGCTCTCAGGGAGGTGCGAGTGTGTTGTCACAGCCGGGTGGTTCACAAACTGTCTGTTCGTCTGTTCTCGTCTCTCGTGATGACTCGTGTGGGGGAGCACAGCTGGCATGTGATGATGATGAGCCTGATAGTACATATTGGATTTCTGAGTCTCACCTGTGCACCCTTCGTCATTTTCCCTCCTCTATTGCCGAGTGCCCGTCTGCAGCCGAGTGTTCCATTGCCCGTTGCACCGTGACGTACTCCAGTCATGATTCGGGTGGCACTTGGATCATCGATTCCGGTGCCACTCACCACATGACATGTCATCATAGTGACATCGTTGTCCTCGATCCTGTGGCATCTATTCGTTCCATTCGCACAGGCTCTGGTCAGTCCTTGCCAGTCCAGGGTGTTGGGGTTGTGTGCTATGATGGTATGTTTGGCCCCTTGTATCTCTTCAACGTGATTTTTGTGCCTGACCTTGAGCTCAGCTTGCTCTCTGTGCATGCCTGCACTTTGATGGGACTCTCTGTGGAGCACACTGCTGATTCTACGATAGTGACTGCTCTTGATACTCGCACCGTTGATCTTCGTGCGTCTGTTGTGGATGATCTGTATCGTGTTCCTCGGATCTCTTCTTCTCCTTGCTCCCCTTCGCCTCCTTCTCGTATGTTTGTCACTGGTGTCCTGTCTGCTGAGCATCAGCGCCTGCTGTATCGACGTCTGTGTCATGTGGGCTCTGACACTGTGTCGAAGCTCATTAGGACACAGCCCACCCTCGGTCTTGACGCGACCTCTTTCGAGAAACCGCCCAAGACCGATTGTCTGTTCTGCGCTCAGGGTAAGATGCATTGCTGCACTTACCCTGACTCTTGTTCTCGAGTCGTGCGCCCCCTCGAGCTGGTCCATTCGGACCTTCTCGGTCCTCTCCCTATCGGGTCCTTATCCGATCGGGGCCGATATGTCCTGAGACATATGACTGATGACTTCACCCGGATGCGATGGGTCTAGAGCCTGCGGCAGAAGAGTGATGCCGCTCTCGCGGTTTGTCTCTGGCTAGTGATGGCTGAGCGTCAGTCTCGCCACTCGCTTCATACCTTCCGCTCGGATCGCCGCGGCGAGTTTCTTGGTGACATGGACCATTTCTTTGCCGAGCGCGAGATTTTTCACCAGGTCTCTGCTCCTGCCACTCCTCAGCAGAACGGTGTCTCTGAGTGCTGGAAAGCACCATGGAGGATGCGGTTTGTGGTATGCGGTCTGAGTGCGGTCTCTTGGAATCCTTGGCCTTTGAAGAATTCGCCTACATGACGTGGGTCTCGAACCGCCTCCCGCACGGTCCTCTTCCGGACCACGTTACACCGTATGAGCTCTGGTTTGGCCAGTGTGCCAATCTGCATCTTGCTCGTGTCTGGGGCTCAGTGGCTTCTGTGTGGTACACGGAGGATTAGCAGGGGTCCAAGGTCTCTCCGCAGGGTTGATAGTGTGCATTCGTTGGTATCTCCCCGCGGTCGAAGGCCTGGCGTTTTTGGGAACCCGTCCGTCGTCGCATTGTTGAGTTCCGCGATGCTCTCTTCTTTGAGTCTCGCACCTACCACGATCTGACGTCGATTGTATCGATGTCTGTCACACACGTTCCTACGTGTGAGGTTTCTCGACGGATGGGGGAGTCTGAGCCTACGAGCACCTCTCGTCCGGCTGATGTGTCCGTTCGAGCTCCCTCCAATTCTCGGTCTGCGACTCTTGATGACACGGTGATCATCACTGTCGGCCCAGAGACCTCTCCCGTCCAGCCTGTCTCCTCTCCTACACCCTCGCACCCCACAGACACCCATGATGTTATCCCTCTGTCCACCGGTACTCCTGTCTCTGTGGGCGGTTCTGCTGCCACTCACAGTCCTGCGTCTCCCATCTGTTCACCAGCCTCTCTTCCCACTGCATCACCTGCCCCTGTGCCTCAGTCCTCACCGGATGTGGTCGTGCCTGTCTCTGAGCCTGCGGTCAGCCCTTCAAGCCCAGGCTACTCACGTGAGCCCGGTGGTCGTCTTCGACCATTGGGCTCCGGAGCCCCACGAGTGTCAATTCCCGCACCCAGGCGCTCCACTCGGAGCGTTGCGAGTGGCAATCCCGGCACAAAGGCCCTCGGCCTGAGTGGCCATACAGATCACACAGAGGTACATCTAGTGCATCCTGTAGGGCATGATCTCGTCACTCGCGAGTTTCGTACCGCTTGTGATGTAGCAGCTGGCCTTGTGGTCGTCAGGCCCAGTTCTGAGGCGTGTGCACTCGTCACTCAGAGCTCTCCTTCATTGGCGCCTGATCTGGGCACACTGAGGGAAGCCCTCTCATTAGAGGATGCCGACGCCTGGCATGCCGACTGCGAGGATGAGCTTCATGCCATCCAAGAGCACGGAGTTTACGAGCTAGTCGATCTTCCACCTGGGAGGAAGGCGATTCAGGTCAAGTGGGTCTTTCACAAGAAGGTGAAGCTGGATGGCTCACTGGAATGCCACAAGGTTTGCTTGGTGGTCAAGGGGTACTCTCAAATCGTGGGCGTTGATTACACTGACACCTTTGCCCCTGTCGGCCGCATGACCTCAACTCGCACTCTGTTTGGTGTGGTGGCTCAGCATGACTGGGAACTGCACCAGATGGATGTGAATTATGCGTTCCTCCATGGCTCTCTGGATGAGGAGATTTACGTGGCCTAGCCACCAGGCTTTGAGGATGGTGACAAGGTATGGCGCTTGCGCAAGTCCTTGTACGGACTCAAACAGTCTCCTCGGTGCTGGAACCGGGAGATCACAGGCACTCTGACTCGTGCGGGATATGTACAGAGCGAGGCAGATCCCTCTCTTTTCATCCGACAAGCGCCTGAGCAGTTCACTGCCATCTTGGTCTATGTGGACGACCTCCTGATCGCGTCTCCATCCATGGAGGCCGTGAAGGAGGCCAAGGCGGTCCTCCAGAATACCTATAGGATGAAGTACCTTGGTCCTGCAGCGGTGTTTCTTGGCATGGAAATTATACAAGACCGTAGACGCTGAACGCTTCTGTTGCATCAGGCCCGATACGCACGCGTTGTGGGGGAGTGCTTTAGTGACCTCCTTGGCGCAGTGCCAACGGCCTCCACACCTCTCACACCTAATGGACAGGACGCCCTCAAGGTGGACGATCCCACACAGCTGGGGGAGACAGTGGATGTGACCTTGTACCTCCGCCTCATCGGATCTCTGATGTACATGGCCACTACCACACGTCTCGACATCGCCTTTGCAGTGAACCTCCTTGTACAGTTTTCGCAGGCTCCACGTGCTAGAGCCCTCCAGGCGGCTGTCTGAGTGGTGCGGTACGTGGTTTCCACGCCGTATCTCGGACTCTGCTTTCGCCGGCAGTGTTCGGTGGTTCTTGACGGCTACACCGACAATGACTGGGCCTGGAGCCCAGATGGACGCAGTCGCACCGGTTACGTGTTCCTCCTTGGTGGTATTGCTGTGTCCTGGTGCAGTGGGAAGCAGGGCTGCATCGCACTTAGCTCGTCGGAGGCAGAGTATGTTGCTCTGGGTGCAGGGGCTACTGAGGCAGTGTGGCTGCTGCGCCTGTTCCTTGAGCTGGGTCAATTGGTGCCCGCCATTATGCTTCGTTGTGACAACCAGGGTGCTCTTGTCATTGCGGAGAACTTTGTTGTCTTTCATGCTCACAGGAAGCACATTGCAGTTGAGTATCACTTCGTGCGTGATCTGGTGGAGCGACACGTGATCTCCGTCATATGGGTCGGCACTGACATGCAGCGTGCTGACTTCTTGACGAAGGCACTGGCGCGCGAGAAGTTTCTGGTGGCCATTCGTTCCGTTGGGTTTCGCCCCTTGCCTGAGAGTGGTTGAGTACGGGGTGTGTTTGTGTCTGTGTCACGATTTTTTTTGCACTCGTTGCACTCGTTTTAGTGCTACACCTGTATGGACATGCGTACCATCGGGTCATGGGGTAGTGTTGTGATTTGTGACGTTCCTGTCGACCTATACAGTTTACGGTGACCACTTGGCGGTGTCCATGCTCGTGTAGATCCCTGATGCGGACCCAGGTGGCACCGAGGCGTCGTCTGGTGGTGGACTACCTGCTCGAGCAAATCGACGGTCGCCCCAGAGTCCTGGATGCTGTCTGGGACCTTCTGCAGTTTTTCTGCAGCTTGTAGGATTTTATCGGTGGACTGGCCGTAGGCCTGATTTGCATGTCCTTGCATTGTGTGTCTACCGTTTGTTGCCGTATGCATGCATGTGACCAGTCTAGCATCTGGCTTGAGATTCCGCACGTGTAGGCTCAGACGGCGTAGCGTTCTGATTTGTCTACGCTGAGTTACGGCTGAAACAGTGGTTTTGGGCCGGTTTTAGGACAGACCTTGCACTGCCTCGTGCGACACCCTCTGTGCGCCGCGGTAGGTACTTATGCCATGGACCTGTCATTTGTCACTTATCTCTGCAAATGCTATTGAAGCATTCTGATACTTTGCCTTGTGTCCCCTAGCCAAACCCTTGCCGCTGTGTGCACGACTTGTGACTGCCGTCACCGTCTGACCAGGCATTGACGCCTAGTCAGCGCCAACATCGCTAGGAAGCTTCCACACATTTTCTCAAGGACAAGTTAGGCTTATTATTCCGCGGTATAGGTGAATGAGGCTTATTGTTCAGAGGCAGGGGGAATCGATCTTATTCTCCGAAACAAGGAGTATAAGGTCACTCTGCCCTCATTAATTATGTTGCAAATTTAGGCGGTACATTGCGATCGAATCACACTTTGTGAGCACTGAGCATCGTCGATGTCGGTATAGATATAGAGAAATTGATTTTTTGTTCGTCATTGGGCGTACAAGCAGAAGTGATGGGAATTTTGAGTGATTCTATGTTCTTCCGCTTCTTTCTGATTGTCCTATGATATGGGAGACAAGCCACATTAGCCAAGCGACACCTAAAATCAGAAGCAATCGACGCGAGTCGATTGATTGTAGCATTGATTGCCAAAGAATAAAAATGCGGAATCGCAAACGCTGCCGGCGCCTCACAAACAACTTTGCCAACGGCGTCTCGTCTACTAGTCATATAATCAAATTCAAGGATAGGTTTACGCGAGGTGCCTGGTTCGACCCTACCTTTGAATGGAGTCATTCCCTCCTTTTGTCGCCAGTCCGCGATGCTAGAACAGATCTTATTGTAGTGAAGAGGCCTGTAGTCGAGGCGCCATTCTGTTGGATGCTTATCCTCCACTTGTAAATCACTATGATGATAGAAAGTTATTGAAGTCGTCATTTTGTTGACTTACCATGCAGTTGAAATGAAGAGAATCGTACCATGCATCCGGATTGCATCGATGGGGTCACCAATGGAGGCGTTCGAACGTTCAATATGCTCTTTTTTCTTATCGCACGGATGAACACTTCCCAATGGCTAGCCCATCTAAGTAATGTGGATGCAGGGGTAGTATGCAAACGGCTGCGAAGTGGCACGATTTTATGCAAAATGAGATGGAAGGGTCGCTCATCCTATTCAGGCACATTCGATTCGCTATTCGTGGTGAATTAGCTTTTCGATTGGTATATAGCATAGGCAACTTCTAAGGTATGATTCTGTGGCTGTTAAAAATCTGCATAAAATATACATAAATTTATTTCTTGGGCGAAATGGCCCGCATATCCACATTCTCGAAGGGCGGACCCTCCCATATCCAAGTGCGGAATTTTATGTCCCCCATATCCAGCAGTTTAAAGTATAAGAACGACGTATTCGGCTCCCTCGCCATGCTCGAGCGCGTCGAAAAATAAAATAAAAAAATGGGTCATCCATCGATCGCGATTGAGCGAAAATATTATATTAATATTAGTGACATTTCAAAGTTTTTTTTTTCCCATGGCACACAAAACCCCTTAGGTTTGCGAGACAAACACCTTCAAACCCATCCCCGAATTACACTCGGGGTTGAGGGTTTTATTTTTTGCGCGGGCATCTGTTGGGCCCCGCGGTAGCGGGGCCCAGAAAATTCCCTTTCAATGCATGGGGTGTCTCGGACCCCTCACGCAAACCCCACACGCAAACCCCTCCCTCGAACAATCACAAACACCTCAAACGTGGGGTTTGTGATTGTTCAAGGGGCATGATGACGTCATCAACCCGAAGCTGCATTTCATGCAGTGACGGCATGGTGTGAGCGCGCTTTGTTTTTTTATACGTCGTTGTTTTTCTTCGACCGGTGGATGTTTCAGTGTTAAGTTTCAAATCAGTTGGTATGGGGTTGTTAAAGAGCGATACATGGATATGGGGGATCTATCGGGAAATCGATGGGTATATGGTCGGACACCCGTTTTTTCTTTAACATTTCTTGGACATGCGCTGTCGAAACAGGCACCTACCCTCTTCACGATTTTCGCTCAACAGTCCGGGTAGATGTACGGTGCATACACAGCAGCTCGGATATATTTGCCCGAAAATCAGAATCAAAGTGCCGGTTCAAAGCCCCTGTTGTCCAGTCGCCCCTTCACGAATGTGAAGGTTTCCATGAACGAGCGTCCTGGTGTGATTGAAGGGCTCGTGTACTCTGCGAAGACGTGATTTTGCTTCGATCAGACCAAAAAGGAAAAACCGCCCTACAATCTCTTCGTCATCCACTGCGACGAATACCGAGTGCACAGTTCCACAGCCGGCATGGCGTTCTCGTTTGGGGCCGGCAGCGGCGGCAGGTGCGCTTTCTGGATGTCTGGGGGAGTGTTTCACTGGTGTTTGGGTCCACTGGTTTGATTCGTGGCCTTGATTCTCAGACGCCCAGCGCTGTGTCTGCTGCATCGGAGGGGCTCACGTGCACTGGAGTGCTCACTGCATGACTGGGATGCCAGAGTGAAACTCATCGCTCGTGTGTGGTGCAGTGGTGTTCAGAACGGGGCGGTGTCTAGAGGAATGAGCCGTGATGCCGTGCGCGGTTGATTGCACTGGTGGTTCTGCAGTGCTACTCAACTGGCCAGGCAGGCGACACATTAGGTTCTGCAACGGTTGTGAATGCAGGAAGGCACCCCTCGCGTCTACCCTTGTTTCCAATCTTGAACGGCAGACAAGTCAGGTGCTGCAACTAAGCATAAGATTCTTGAGTAGCCAGACTGCGTTGATTCCGTGTGCCCAGTGGCACATGCAGCTGCCCGTGATTGGCTGCAGAGTGTATGTGATCCATCCTGCGTGGATCGGACGATCATGGTTCATGTGCTTGAGACACGTCAAATCACTTTGCGTGTCGCAGCCTAGCTTGTAAGCATTCTTTAAACGCTTACTTCAGCGCAGCATGTGTGCAAGCCATCCTCCCATGGGTCACAGCCTGTGGTTCATTGTGATTCCTGTGGTTCATTGTGATTGCTGTGATTCCTGTGATTCACAGTGATCAAGATGATGCTCCACCGCTCGCAGACCAACAAGGCAATGTTTCTGCCGGTTTTCAAGTGCCCGCATGTTGCGTTGCGTTTCCTGCCACACGTTGTTCTCTGATGCCCCTTGAACCTCGATCCATCAGCCTTCAACCAGCCACTCCTCTTATCCTCGTTGCCTCGCCGTCAGGACGCTGCGTGCTGCACGTGCAGAAAGCTTGTGCTGCCAACCGCGGCTTTAACCTTATACCTGGCATCCTTGTTCCCTAGTCTCGATGATTCCATTCGTTTCCGTGTTTTCCTACGTTGCCTCGTTCTCTCCTTGACAGTGTGATATCTTTCCATACTGGACTTTGCTAACATGTGCAGTTCACCGTTTGGAGCAACCGGCAGCTCCCCTTTTGGCGCATCAGCCCCCGCACCAGCGTTCGGTACTTCCTCTCCAGCTCCGGCCTTTGGCTCGTCAACTCCAGCCTTCGGCGCCGCATCCTCCTCTGCTGCCGCTCCTTCTTCCCCATTCGGCGCCACACCCTCGTCCACACCTGCGACAGCCTCCCCCTTTGGCGCGGGGACGGGCTTTTCCTTTGGTCAGTCAGCAGCAGGAAAAGGGCTCTCTGGTTTCGGGCAGACCACCCCAGCCACGTCGGCGCCTGCCTTTGGCCAATCCACTGCCTCGTCTGCTGCCCCGACTTTCGGGCAGGCCTCGTCTGCTGCTGCTCCCCTCTTTGGGCAGCAGCCCTCGTCTGCCCCTGGATTTGGGCAGGCTGCATCCTCCGCACCAGCGTTTGGGCAGGCCGCATCTGCACCAGCCTTCGGATTTGGCAAGCCTGCGGGGAGCACTGGGTTCTCTTTCGGGCAGCCTGGAGCTGGAGCTTTTGGGTCAGCAGCTGCAAAACCTTTTGGGGCAGCCGCTTCGCCGGCTTTTGGGGCATCATCTGCTGCTCCCACGGCGGCTCAAGCAAGCTCAGCCCCTGCTTTCGGGCAGGCTGGTAGCACGGCCCCAGCTTTCGGACAGGGCACAGCCCCAGCTTTCGGACAGGGCACAGCCCCAGCTTTCGGACAGGGCACAGGCTTTTCTTTTGGGCAGTCTTCAGGCTCCTTGTTCGGCCAGACACCTGCAGGAGCAGCCAGCTCATCAACTGCTGCCCCCTCTACTCCTGCTGCAAGCGGGGCGACTGCTGCTGCTCCTGCTGCATCTACGCCAGCAACGACGCCAGCAGCTGGTGGTTTTCTGTTCGGACAACCACCGTCGTCCACTCCATCTCTGTTTGGCTCTGCCAAGGCAGGCCAGTCCCCCTTTGGAGCTGCGCCAGCAGGGGGGACAGCGCCCAATATCTTCGGGCAGCAGGCAGCATCGGCCCCTGCCGCTGCGTCCTCCGCAGCAGCGAGCAGCAGCTCTGGCGCAGCAGGCACGTCGACCCCTGCTGCTGCAGCAGCAAGCCCGTTTGGCAAGCCGGCGGCCAGTCCTTTTGCGGGTGCGTTTACTCTTGGAGGCGTCGCTTCGTCTGCAGCTGCGAGTTCAAGCGCTGCTGCTGCTGCCTCGCCAGCCTTTGGTGCTGTGAGCTTTGGAGCTCCTGCGGCCACAGGTGGCAGCGGCTTCTCCTTCGGCTCAGCTGCTGCAGCACAGCCAGGGGCTACCGCTGCAGCAACACCAGCAGGGGCGGCAAGCTCCTCTGCGCCTGCTGCCTCCTCCCCGGCCCCAGGGTTCTCTTTTGGTACGGGCACAGCAGCCTTCTTGACCCCGTCGGCAGTTGCTGCTGCTTCGTCAGCCGCTGGTACAACTGCTGCCACAGCGAGCTCTACTTCTGCTCCATCTGCGGCCGCAGCAGCTTCTTCCCCCTTGTTTGGTGCTGCCGGAGCTCAGTCGCCGTTTCAAGGGGGCTTCGGCTTCGCTGCTGCTTCTTCTGCTCCTGCAACATCGACTCCTGCTGCCGCAGCAGCAACTCCCTCGTCCTCCTCCGGTGCAGCAGCAGCTGCTGCTGGCTCCACATCAGCTCCTGCCACCAGCGCTCCTCTCTTCGGCAGCAGCGCCGCCCCGTCTTTTGGCTTCGGTGCTGCTTTTGGCACTTCTGGGGCAGGAGCCTCTACTACTGCTGCAGCAACTGGTGCTGCTTCAACAGCGGCTGTTGGTGGTGGTACTACTGCTGCTGCGGGAGCCTCTGGTGCAGCAAGCAAACAGTCTACCACTCCGACGCCAGGTGGCTTTTCCCTCGGGGGTGCAGCGGTGGCATTTGGTGTGAGTGGCACAGCAGCAGCTACAGGAACAGGGAGTGCGGCTGCTTCCACTCCCACACCAAGCACGTCCAGTGGCTTCTCCCTAGCTGGATTCGGCAGCAAACCGGCTGCGACTTCATCGGCCTTTGGGATTGGGTATGCTGAGATCGGTCCAAAGCTGGCGGCTTGGTGCAATTCAGCCTCATCTACTATGCCTTCCTTTCCTATGTATCACTCTGGGTCCTATCCTTTCGAATGTCCTCTGACATTTTCGTGCCCATTGTTGTCGTCAGCGCTTCTGCCATCGTCATAAAATGCTGCTTCTGACACCGCTGCTGCTGCTGCCGCCACTTCTGCCCAGCCAGTTCTTCTGCCTCCCGCCACTGCTGCTTCTGCCGCTGCCGCTGGATCCATCACTGACTTCACCAAGCCACCATGTACTTCATAGATATTCATCGCCCTTTCGAATTGTTCAAAACTGAACACTCCTTGTATTGCTTCTCCATGCAGGTCCACGTCGGCCGCCTCCACCTCCTCGTCGCTCTTTGGTGCCACCACCACCCCGACCACCGCAACAGCAGCCAAAACTACACCCTCCCCATCGCCTTTTGGTGCCACTGCCGCTGTTACTGCCACACCTGTCTCTTCTGCGGGACCTCTGACCACAGTGTCTCCGAAGCTTCCCTCCGAGCTTGCTGGAAAGACGGTGGAAGAGGTCGGTGAGGCATTCTGCGGCCTCTGTTGCCTTGCAGCACATTGGTTTCCGTTGTCGAATGCAGACTTTGTGTGACTCTTGTGCATATTTGGATGTGTGTGTGTGTGTGTGTGTGTGTGTGTGTGTGTGTGTGTGTGTGTGTGTGTGTGTGTGTGTGTGTGTGTGTGTGTGTGTGTGTGTGTGTGTGTGTGTGTGTGTGTGTGTGT
>SZWC01006871.1:83602-122146 GCA_023375785.1 Penium margaritaceum | reverse complement strand
TGTGTGTGTGTACTGTGGACATGCGCGTGTGCATGAGTGCCCATGCGCGCATGCACACGTGCGTGCGCGTGCGGGCGTTTGTGTGCGCGTGCATGTGTGCATGTGTGTGCGTGCGTGCCTGCATGCGTGCATGCGCGCGTGCGTTCGTGCGTGCGTGCATGCCTGCGTACGTGTGTGCGTGCACATGTGCGTGCGTGCACGCGTGCGTGCGTGCACGCGTGCGTGCATGCATGCACGCGTGCGTGCGTGTGTTGTGTGGTGTGGCGTGTCACGGAGTGGCAGCAAACATTCCTGGTGCTCATGTTCTCAAGAGACTGCCAAGCCCTCCTCTTCAAACACCACACGCAAACTTCTCACCTTTTGGCTGCTTACCAAGCTTACCTGCTGACCTTGCACCCAGCGCAATGCAAGCCAGCAGCAGACCAACTCCCAGGAGTTCTTCTGATAGGACTTCTACAGATAGGGCTTCTACTGCAGATCGAAGTTCTACACACTGTAGGCTCAAGAACCTAGTGCCGCTTCTAAGCCACTCACCACCTTCATCTCAAACCTTCACCGCAGAACAGTCCTCCCCCCAGTTCCCCACACATCCTCCTCCCCCCAGTTGCCACACCTCTTCCTCCTGCCTTCTCCAGACGCCTGCTTCTGACCNCCCCCCCCCCCCCCCCCCCCGCACTCCCTTGCCCCTGTCCCCAGTCTTTCGCTCACCTTGTCAACGTCCTCAAAGCTTTCCTCCTGGTCACCAGCCACCTCCTCCCCTCTCATGCCGCGCACGCGGACAAGTCTCTGCCTATGCCTGACGCGCCCATGAGAAGAGCAGGGGATGCCACGGCTGCTCGCAGTCCCCGGCCTAGATAGAGCAAGGGGAGGAGAGGGGGAGCGTCTGTGAAGCACGGTTTCTGTCAGAGAACGGGGGAAAGGGGCGGCAGGAGAGGGGAACAGCGTGGCGTCTACAAGACATGGTCGAGGAACGGAGGCAGAGGATGAGGGAGTGGTAGCGGCGAGGGAGGATAAGCTCGGAGTAGCCATTCGGATAATCCTAGTGCCGCTGATTCCTGATCCTGGGAAAGTGTTGGAGAATTACAGCTCGGCGCTGACGCCGCCGCCACCGCCACCGCCGCCGCCGCCGCTGCTGCTACTGCCGCCGCCACCGACGCCGCTGCCGCCGTTGCTGTTGCTGCTCCTACTGCTGGTGCTTCCGCCACAGCTGCGACCAATGCTAACGCAAAGAAATGAAGCACTTGAGCGAACGCGCAGGCAGCAGAAGTGGGCCTCACGCCATCCCTTCACGATGGAAACGCTGTGGCACTAAGCAGCCGTCTAGGGTGGGTGCTGCGATTGTGAAGACCTCTCCAGGGGCCGCTGGTGGTGGAGGTGCTACTGCTGCTGCTGCTGTTGCTGCTGCGCTGATGCTGATGATGGTAGTGGTGGTGGCGGTGGCAGTGGTGGTGGTGCTGCTGCTGCTGCTGCTGCTGCTGCTGCTGCTGCTGCAGCTGCTGCTGCTGCTGCTGCTGCTGCTGCTGCTGCTGCTGCTGCTGCTGCTGCTGCTGCTGCTGCTGCTGCTACTTCTGCTGCTGCTGCTGCTGCTGCCGCTGCTACTTCTGCTGCTGCTGCTGCTGCTTCTGCTCCTCCTCCTAATGCTGCTGCTGTTGCTCTTGCTGCCGCTGCTGCTGCTGCTGCTGCTGCGGCTGCTGCTGCTGCTGCCACTGCTGCTTCCTCTGAACCTGCTTTGCTAGCTGCTGGCGTTGCAGGTAATGCTGCTGCTGGTGTTACTAATGGTGAGGATTGAAGACGGTACCAGTGTACGTCGGTGTCTCCCCCAAGACTCGCTGCGCCCAAAGCACCAAATGTGCCTGCCTTCTACGCGATCTCACAGCTTACGGTTACTTCAGCGACCGTGTTCCGCCTCGCGGTTGCCGAGTCGCCGCGCGGAAACTTAACAGAGATCTGTCCAGGGCTCGCGAGCGTCGCGCGAGTCGACAGCCGGACACTAGGAGGAATCGGCTAGTGGTGGCCTGGAAAGTCGTCGAGGGTGGCACGTGAGCATCGAGGGATTTTGCCAACCAGGGTTTATCTCGTTGCGGACTGCGCCCGTGGTGGACAAAGTGATGGCCAAAGGAGTCCGCACGGATGGTGGATTACAGGCCTCGCAAAATGATTATTTGCGGACTGCAGTCCGCATGCAACATCCCTTTTGCCAATGGCCGAGGGACGAATCCGAAGATGCATGCTGAGCGAACTGGTGTTGGTGTCACGTGCATAGAGAAAACCTATGCGATTGCGAACAAACCAAACAGGTTTGGTTCATACGGAATCGAAGGTCCGTGTTTTACCCAGGAAGCAAATTCGGGGTCGAAGCGCGCGGAGTACGTGGACTTCATGGACAATAAACCTCCCATAACATTTGAGAGATGCATGCACATTGCAGACCGCGAAGGTTGCGCGACGCGTTCGTTCTCCAAAGGCAGTAGTTTTGCTCCTCCAACGCTGGCGAGTAAGAACTACACGTCGAGTTGAAAGGAAAGCCAATATTAGACGGACGATCACGATGCATTGGTACTTTCACACAAGCGGCTCGATGAAGTCATATTGGAGCGTTCGTACCTTATCTGACACTGTGCAACGGTACTAGCGGAAAGCTTGGCCGACTGGGCCAAAACAGTGGTATTTGAGGGTCTCCGACCCTCAAGTCATTCCGTTTTTCCCGCCCACAGCCCAGGGGACCACGCCCGAGCCACGTGGAGCAAGACTCGCTACATCCCTCCCACCTAGGAATGAGCTGTCCTCAACGTCAACACGTGGGATTCGAACCCTGAAGCTCTGATACCAGTGCAACGGTACTGGCGGAAAGCTTGGCCGACTGGGCCAAAACCGCGGTACTTGAGGGTCTCCGACCCTCAAGTCATTCCGTTTTTCCCGCCCACAGACAAGGGGACCACGCCCGAGCCACGTGGAGCAAGACTCGCTACACATTGGGTCTTTTCACATTACCCCCTAGCAACTCTGCCAAGTGTACGTAAAAGCTCCAGGTGCACGACGTTTAATGGGCTGCGACAAGGTTGCCAATCACAACATAAGGCGTAGCAAGTACTCGCAGCAAGGTACAACGAGCTTCTCACAGCTTATGGCAAAAGCAGTTTCTCTCTTCTTTTAGCTTGTCCAGTATCGACGAGAGTCCATTCTTTCAGCTTGTCGGTGACCCTCACGTGGTTTCGTCCAATGTGGACTCTTGAGTTGTTAGAATTTGCGACAACTCCAAAGCCGTAGCAAGTCCTAGCAACTCCGAATCCCTTTGCTCAAAACTTGGCGGGCTATGAGCACTTCATCCCGAGTTATGAATCCAAAGCAATCCTCACATGGCACGTGATTTTGGCACAAAGTGTGAAAGGACCTAGGTTCCACAAGGAGTTAACCCTGTTGTCGTATCTCTTTCTTAGTCGTGAGCGAAAAGGAGAAATGGCAGAACGCCACAAGTTTAGGCTAGAGCAATGCAACTTGGTTATCATTCTAGCATTCTCCCCTACATGCTTGCATTTGTAAAGTATTTATTATGCTATATGTGGAACCTTGAAGAAATGGCCCTTTCACACTAGCTCGTAGCAACTCTATGTAGCATCGAAAGGCGTACCAAGCCTCTGTCAACCATCATGATGCATTATTACGATGTATCATTTCACATCGAGGGCATGCAAAAGTCATATTGGTGCGTCCGTATGTGAAACACATTTAACACATTCTTTAATAGGTTTCAGATGGCGCGAACCCATGTTGTCGAATCGCATTCCTAGTCGTTAGAGATAAGGGGTTGACGCAGCCGTCAACTTGCTAAACGTTTCTCCACCTCTGGAGGTTTAGCAACTCAAAGCAAGTGGTGCACATTATGTGGAATATTGCACATGATGGTGTAGCCAATTTTTTGCAAACAATAATGAAATGAGAAAGCATATCTTCTGATTTTTTCCTATCCACCATTACTGCATTATCCATTCTTGTAGAACAAACATCTTCAAAGAGCACTTGGAAAAAACACGACTTCGTTGTGACAATCACTTTCACACCATTTTTGAATTATCTGTCCTAGTGGCACAAAAATGTGCCCATCACTTTTCTCCAATCTAGACCACGTTCTCCAAGCATCGCACACTAGGAGTTACGAGGCCTACTAAGGTTACACTTCCCGCATGGATGCCCTTGAGTTAATAATGCTTCAGTTCAAAGACCCAATGTAGTCAACATGTGCTTCGCTAGTTCTTAACCATGTACCACCATGTAAAAATGATGATGAGGAGGAGACCGTTTGAATTTTTTTATAAGTTTTAGCCTCATTTTACAACCTGCATTATTTTGTCATTGAGAGATCATAATAGAACACGATTACCCTTTTCATGAGATATATCTGTTTAAAAATTCTAAAGGTGCAAGAAGAAGGTTTGTGGTAGAAATATTCAGAATCACAGGTTTCATGAGGGATTACATGTTGACATTTCCATTACAGTCACACAACAAAGGGATACTTACATCATATTTAAAGAACTCTCTCCTCCTCATGGACATGAAAGAATCACCTTGAAAATGTGACGCTTAAGCTCAAATGCCAAGGTTTCAACTCTGTGTTCATCTTCACCCAATTAATGTTATGCCAACATCTTAGTGTAGTGAGTCCCATATCTTAATGGATCACCTTCATAAGTATGTCTATGAGTCGTGCTTCTTTGATCCCCCAACATTGACAACAACCTGAGTTTGTGAAGCATGCAACTCATGGTTGAGAGCCGACTTAGTAAGGAGTGGCACGGTTATTGGCTTGAATCTAGACCTTTTCTTCAAGTGTACTCCCTAGTAGGTGAGGGACAAAATTTGCTCGTTCATGCTTCTAACAAAGGCAGTGCGTGAATTCCTTCCACCCTCACTATGGAGGTCTTTTACCGTGCTCGTAACACAACTCAGATGTAGTTGTTGTACACCATATTTTGGGCCATGCATAGCCATGCTTAGTAGTACGCCACATGCAAGGTCATCGGATCCATGAAAAACCAAGTGGAAGGTCGGTGAACCTCATGGAGGCATGCACTTTGCTATGATGTCTTGCCATCAGAGGTGTCCACATGTGCATAGTGCAAATGGTGTTGCTCGCTTTGTTCATATCGAAGATGTAGGTCAATGGTCTCCTTACACGTTTGTTGAAATGTAATGATAGTCATACATGGCGCATGTCGCATGTCATCATTTTCTGTTGTGTGCATGTTTATGCATTGTGTTCATCATTGTAGGATCTTTGGATGAGGAATACTAACACCCCGACAGTAGTGACACTGACTAGCCACTTTTCCACAATAGAATAATGTTGCCTGGCACACTACCATACAAGCATGGCAGCGCACCGTGTTGTTGCTGAGGACTACGCTATACCACCTATGACGCCCTTCTGGTGGACTCATATTTAGCCGTGAAAAATCCATGTGAAGTGTAGGCATATGCAAGGACATGGATGCACAAAGGCATCTACACTATCAGGTGGGACTACATCACTGTCATGACAACATGGTGGTGGTTTCATACACCAAGGGGCACAAGTTTATCCGAGGGGATGCACATGGAAGTCTAACACGTATCGTGGGCTGGGTTTTGTGTCATGTTTGTTGTACATTGGCTGAGGAAATCATAGCGAGCATTGCAAGTGTCTAATAATTCCTCCATGACTTGACTAGGAAATCCTTGGGCTACCAGTTGGTGGCGTGCTCGATTGAGTACCCAGAGTAATGTCGTGGGAGAACCTAGCCTATCCTAAGCCTTGTTCCTAGCTCTAGTTACAAAGGTGTGTGCTTGAATGCTTTCAATCAAATCAATCTTCACCTCCATGTGACTACATTTTCAGTTGAAGTATTTCTTTCAGTCCATTGCAGAATGCAAGCATGGATGTAGGTACCTTGATTACGGTGGAAGATGATGCAAACCACCACTTCCTATGTGTATTTTGTGCTCCAGGTGCATGTTGGGAGGGATACTTGCACGCTGAATGCATCATGACCTTGGTGGAATAATTATAACTAATGGATTTTCATAGGTTCTCCTCATCACATTTGCGATTGACACAAACGACAATGCATTTCTAATGTGTTGGATGCTCATGCCAACAAAAGATGAAACAAACTGGTGGTGGTTCACAGAGCTTCTTGTAATTGCGTTCTCCTATGCCAAGAATCTGGGATATGCTATCATCTCTTATCAGCACCATACAATAAAGCTAGATGTGGTAAAGAACATGTCAAAAAACCTGTACTTAATGTGTGAAGAACATCTCACCGAGAATGTCAAGGCAATGTATAGTAACAAAGCGACTTAAAGATTTTGTGATTGGCGCACGCTTGTATAGAAGTGGAGTAATAGTCTCGCACATGGTTGTAGCATAGAGCACCACAACCATCTAACACCTGATCAAACCTCTAAAGGTTGGTGAATTGTACTAGAGTTGTATTCACATGCCCTCTCTATGTTTTGCTACTATATGGAGGTCACACGGCCTCTACTACATTATAGAGCCTCAATGGACACATCGGAGATGCGAGGAAGATATATCCTCTTTTTTATTTTACATCACTGTACACGTTTATTCAGATGCTCTTTATGTCACGACAAAATGTCATGTCACAAGATGTGGAGTAACTGCTCCCATGCCTAGTATGTGCCTCCTTTAAAACATCCGCAATAGTTGTCGCTACAGGTTCACATTCATTAGTGTGCTGGTTGACACAACACGCGGCCAAGCAAGAGATGTCACCCATACAGTCCCTTGCACCTATCACACATGCACGTGCGGTAGCTCCTAGGAGTATGCTTTTCCATGTGTGCATACCTGTTGTGTGCTCATATTTTCTAGACAAAAAAAAAGTAGTTACGTATCCCTAGTCTTTGAATATCAGTTGAGCAATAGACATGCCGCATCTTTTTATCTGGTTTTAGCGTGTAAATGATGTAGCATGTGCTTAATGTTTGGATTGCACCGGAAGTGAGGCATTGTCGTGGCAAGCCACATACTGCTTGGTGAGAACGTTGGAAAAGGGAGCATGCAAACCACCCCCCCCGTGGGGTAAAAGTCGTTGCGATTCCGATGCAATTCGACTCCCAAGGAATTGGAATCGTGGGTACCACGAGGAATCGTGGAATCACGGTACTTTCATCATGATTCTAAGAACTTGTGTGCACCCTTAGACACGAATGAAGGAAGACGAGTGACGTGCCAGAAGTTGTCACGGCAAAGAACACGCAACATGACATCACTGGACGGGTGAAGGGAGCCAGTGTCAATGCCATAGGAGTGACGGACGTCCATGCTCATGAGGTAGAGAGCCATGACAGACAAGAGACTGAGCTCCAAACCTGGTACATATAGCACATCGGTCACAAAGACAATACCGGACGGACCGCCAACACTAACGATGCCAGCACTACGGGCCGGAAAAATCTGTCGAGACTTTGTCCGGACACTAAGAACATTCCCAACGGGACCAAGCACGATGAACGCTTGGCGACAGGACATCATGTGATGCGAGGCACCTAATTGGATGATCCAAGTGCCATCGGGGTCACGGACCGAGGACGTGACATTACAGTGAGCGATAAGACAAGACCCAGGAAAGGAGACGGATGCCGTAAGCTAGACAAACGATACAAAAATAAAACGATCATGCCAGTCATCCAACCATGTGACATCATCCACAGCCGGCCACGAAGGGCAACAGGTAGGTTCCTCGAGGTCCCCTCAAAGGTTGGTCTCATTCACGCAGTCAGAGACCTCACGGCTAGTAGTCACGGAACTCATGCTTCCTTGGGGAGAAGACGTGATGTCGAGTTGCATGATGATAAAGCTCTATGGCTGGCGGATCCAAGCGGTGAAGTCGACGGACGCCACGGACTACGGGGTCATAGCTCTGGACAGGAGATACGCACTCCATTGGGACGGAGGCTGTGGATAATACCCCAGCTTCGTCGAATCGTCCTGCTACTGATGGAGAAGGCACAACTAGAGCTATGGTAGAGGCTAAGGAGCCGGCTGCGGGGTGGAGTAGGTCGTGACCAAAGTGCTGCTAGGGGAAAAGGGGTTGCCTGTGGTAACAGCGAAGGTGCCAAGGCGGTGCTCATACTGATGGCGCAAGGTGATGACAATGCAAGCTTTGTAAGTAAGGATGGGGCATGTGTACAACCTGTGTCCCGGAGGAAGAATGGTGCCCCTTGCCTTTGCCCTTCCCACCCTTCTTTCCCTTGCCTTTAGCGCTGCCGGAGGTGGACGTACAGTGCGAAGAGGTGGAGGAGCCGCTGTAACTGGCAGCCAGGGTCGTGGGAGAGCCACCACGCTAAATTTGTGTGTACTTGTGTGCTTCCTCCACACTTAGGAAGAGATCGTAGGCCCTGGTCATCAAATTGCCCTAGGCTGCCTGCGCCATGAGGATGGGTAGGCTGTAGGGGGAAAAAATGTCAGCAAACTCATGAGTGGCACAGTTATTGATGATGAGGAGGACAGTAAGCGGGGGAGGCGTGGCTGTCTTGAGCTGGCATAGGATATCTTATGCACCACACCAGTAGGTGGTGAAGGACTCAGACTCCCTTAAGTGAAGAAAGCTCAACTCCTTCAAGAGACACCTGACAGTTGCCAGGTCGGAGGCGCGATATGGCCGTGTCAGCGTGTCCCAAGACCGCCGAGGGTCATTGCTGGTCTTGTCAGCGGTTTCAGTGAGGAACGGCTTTATGGCAGTGCGGTCAGCATTGGGAGTAGCAAGGATGAGTGCACAAACAACACAACCTACCTCAAGTGCCTGCTCCAAGATGGTGTCGTCATGTAGTAGAGTATAATGCGGCCACAAGCCCTCCCCCAGTGCCCCGATGCAGAAGAGCAGTTTCTAAGACAGAAAAGTGCTAACCTCTGACAAGGGCAGGAGGAGGGGACTCGAAGCTCTTGCACCAAGAGGGGCCGGTCGCCTCAGCGGCTAGGACGCTAGTAAACATCTGGTGTTGCTGCACTTGCAAATGTGCTACTGTCTCCACTGTCCCAATGAGAGTAGGACCTGGCTGTCCGGGGAGGACATTCTGGCTAGTGCTGGTTGCAGCAAGCATCTAGCACAACGGATCGACCTGGCACTATAGATCCGCTATGGGGTCTGCCGTGGGCGGGTTTGCAAAGCTATCTTGCATGCTGACGCCTCTACTGCCGCTGCGGGTACTGCTGCTTTTGTTGCTGCTCCAGCTGCTACTTCTATTGATACTGATGTTGTTGTTGCCACTGGTGTTTCTCATCCCACTACAACTGCTATCGTTGCCGCCGTTGTTGCTGTTGTTGCCATTGTTGCTGTTGCCGCGGTTGCTACTACCGTCCCACGTCGGGTTGGTGCGCAGTGTCCCCTTAGTTAACAGCTGGATGATGAAAGTGGTTTGGAAGAAAACCTGATTGCATTTGTCGCTGATTTGCGATGGTGGCCAAAATTGACCTCTAGTCCAAAAATTTGACCAAGTGCTGAAATTTAAGCTTTTAAGATTTGAGCACTTGTAAATCAAGGTTGTCCAAATCAAGCAAAATTTATACCACAGGTGCATCTGACTGTGTTGAATGCAGTGGTGGAAGTATTGGCTTGAAAAAGTGAAACAAAAGTGCCAAAACAACCTAATAATGTGCTCAGCTCACAATGTTAAGCAAATCTGGATCTGTGATGCACGATGATTACTACTGGAGACTACGGATCACCAAGCGAGCTGAGCATAGTTGCCATGGAAAGCTTGTGAGGTAAGCTTTCCAACGGGCCTATGCACGCAATTTTCTACATCCGTTTGAATCCAGTGCCGTCAAGCGTAGCGGACGTGGGTGGCTGACGTGATTTGAGTCTGAGTCTCCTCCTCGTCCTTGCGACTTCCAGGAAGGTGCGAGGATGGGGCATTAGCTACAAATAGTGCTCTCGCCTCCTTCCTCTTCTTCTTGGGTGTCTACAACTGTCGCTATTGCTGCTCCTTGCTATTGCAACTGTGTCTGACACTACCATTACTACTACTACTGCTACTGCTGCTGTTGCTGCTTCTGCCGCATCATTGTTGCTGCTGTCGTTGCTACTGCTCCTGCTACTGTTGCTGTTGCTACTGCTACTACTGCTGCGGGTCACTCACACCTCTGGTTGACGTCGCCACGTGCATCGTCACTAGCAGGTTGCTCGACATCGTTGCGCAGGCCGCTCACCTCACTGTGTCCATCATGGGGGTCAGAGTTGCCGTAAAAGATCCGCCAGCATTTCCCCTAGCCCAGTGGCCTTGGGAACATTTCTATCGCTGCAATTAGGCAGGTCACTGCTCCGAAAAAATTTGCCAGTATTTCCCCTGCACTAGCCCGTACGGGAGGTCCACAGGCGCAGTCAGCAACCTGTACGCCACTTCTGCTGCTGTTGCGTCTGCTACACTACGATTCTGATACCCAGAAAGGAACTAACTAGTATGCAAGTTGGAGGAGTGGCATTGTTGATGCAGTGTGCGGGAACCCACCCTCGTTGTTTAGTATGCAGCTAGAGTCAACTGCACTAGATTCTAAGTCAGAGAGCTCTGCTTTGTTATTCATAATTGCACGCGCCAGATTTTGTGCCAGAAAGCAGCTAAATTGAAGTAACGACCAATTAAAAATGAAGAATGAGCAATTAAGTGAGAACCCTCTCAGTTCTAGCCTCACCTCAGCTCTGTGATGCTTGTTACTCAGAAAACCAGTCAACCAAGAAAATCATCGCATCATTCTGTCTGGTGGAATTTCCTAGGCGAGGCCTCCCAGACATCAGAGGGCCCAAAACCCGGGCATTGTCCGTTTTGCCTAAAAACTGGACCACACAAAAAAAAAACCACACTGGAATCGCAGTCTTGCAGTCAAAATCAGCAAGAAAAATAGCTACGAGGAGTTACGGCAGCCCAAACTCAGGCTTCGGCTACACTACTCCTGAAAGCCAACTAAGACTACTAATGACGTGACAACCAAGGGTAGCTGCCGATGGAGCTAGTCGTGCGAGGGTGTAGTATGAGAAGCACGAGCAAGAGGAGAGCCACACACTCCACTTCATAGCGACACGTCCACTCCAACGAAAAGCGTCCCGTCAGCATAGCCTCAATCCAGTCAGTCGTATGCACAAGCATGTACACCAGCCGAGAGGTCACAGTATGAGTTAGTAAGGCAGTGCACAGATCAAACAACAATAGTGGTCTCACCTGATCTTACACGCTCGATTGCCTGTCCAATATTTGCTTGTTTTTGTTTTCCAAGGCAAACCTTCCACATCCATGTCGTGTGTCTCTCATGGGGATCTTCCCACTCACTTGCTCTATCCATGTTTCCTTAGCTAAAGAGCTCAAGGGTAACTACTAGGTCTTCCGAGGTACCAGTGCAAACCACTGCGTACCCAGGTGTTGAACACAGGGAGAGTGCACAACCTGACAGAGACATCATGGGGTCTTCTGGAGCACTGGAAAAAGCCACCAGATCCTCAACCATTGAGAAAACTCTATCAAGCATGTATGGATAACTAGACGTTTAGTGTGCACCATGCGTGTCATAGAAGGAGTGATGTAGCTACTAGACAACCATTCATACAACCTCGGAAGCTCTCACTCCACAAGGTTGTACGAAAATCAGACAGCTCAAAGCCCATACACCAACACAAGTGTTGACTTACCAATGCACTGATTATTGTCCACTAGTCTCTACACACATACCTCTGTGAAGAACAATAAATGAACAAGATTGTTGTGGAAACTGCCTGGCCCTTTGAAGCAATGGCATGCTCAAGGTCTATTGAGTTCTCCCCGATTCCACTCTTGTTACCTCTACCACATGGAAAGCATTCGGCGTGTGCCAATCAGCAACCGTCTAAAAAATTCTGATATGGAACACAGTTGCAGAAAGCTCCCGTTGGTGGTGTTCAGATTTGTGACGTACCTGATGACTTGTACAGTTTAATGTGACCAATCAGCCGTGTCCATGCCCGTGCACATCCCTGATGCAGAACCAGGTGGCATCTGTGCGTTGTCTGGTGGTGGACTACCAGCCTGGAGCTAACCGACGGCTGTCCTAGAGTCCTGGACACTGTCTAGGACCTTTTGCACTTTTTTTGCAGCCTGTAGGATTTTATCAGTGGACTGGCCGTGGCCCCGATTTGCATGTTTTGCATCGTGTGTCCACCGTTTGATGTCAGATGCATCCATGTGACAAGTCACAGTGTCCGGCTTGAGATCCTGCAGGTTTAGGTTAAGCGACGTAGCGTTTTCACTTGTTTGCGCAGAGTTGTGGCCAAAACAGTGGTTTTGGGCCGGTTTTACGACAGACCTTGCACTGCCGCGTGCGACACCCACCGTGCGCCGCGGCAGGTATTCATGCTGTGGACCAGTCATTTTTTATTTCTCTGTTCAAATGCTATTGAAGCATTATGACACTTTGCCTTGTGTCTCCTAGCCAGACCCTTGCCGTTGTGTGTACAACTTCTGAGTATCGTCATCGTCTGACAAGGCACTGACGCCTAGTCAGCGGCCAATTCGCTAGGAAGCTTCCATGCATCTTCTCTTGGTATATGAGGGTTGGAACCGCAACATGGAGGATGCAGTTCGTGCTATGCGGTTGGAGTGCGGTCTCCCGGAGTCCTTCACCTTTAAAGGATTCGCCTACATGACGTGGGTCTGGGACGGCCTCCCATACGGTCCCCTTCCGGGCCACGTTACACCGTTTGAGCTTTGGTTTGGCCACCATGCCGATCTGCGTCTCGCTTGTGTCTGGGGATCCGTGGCTTCTGTGTGTTACACCAAGGACCAACAAGGGTTCAAGGTATCCCCTGGGGTCTCTTGTGTGCCTTCGTGGGCATCTCCGCGCGGTCGAAGGTCTGGAGTTTTTGGGATCCCGCCTGTCGCCGCATCATCGAATCTCGCGACACGCTCTTATTTGAGTCGCTTACCTACCATGACCTGACCTCTATCCTGTCGCTGTCCGCCATGCATGTTCCTACTTGTGAGGCTTCTCGACGGATGGGGGAGTCTAGACCTCCAAGCACCTCTCGTCCGGCTGATGTGTCCGTACAAGTCCCCTCCACTTCTTGGTCTCCGGCTCTTGATGACCGAGCGATCTCCGCTGTCGGCCTAGAGACCTCTCGAGCCCAGCCGGTTTCTACCCCTGTTCCCTCATACCCCACAGGCACTCATGATTCTGTGCCTTTGTCCACTAGCACTCCTGCCTCTGTGTGTGGTCCTACCTCGACTCCTACTCCGGCTACCCCACCCAGTCTTGTGTCCCCCGTCATTTCACCAGCATCGCCTCACACTACATCACCTTCCCCTTTGCCTCAGTCCTCACCAGCCATGGTCATGCCTGTCTCTGAGCCCGAGGTGAGCCCCTCGAACCCTGGTTACTTGTTAGAGCCCGGTGGTCGTTTTCGACCATTGGTCTATGGAGTCCATCAAGTGTAAGGCTCTACACCTAGGCACTCCACTTGTAGCTTCGCGAGTGGTGATCTCAGCACAAAGGCTCTAGGCCTTAGTGTCTGCACAAATCACACAGAGGTACATCTAGCGTGCCTTGTAGGGCACGATTTGGTCACTCGCGAGTTTTGTATCACTTGTGATGCAGCAGCTGACCTCGTGGTTGTCTGGCCCAGCTTTGAGGTGTGTGCACTTACCACTCATAGCTCTCCCTCTATGACGCCTGATCCGGGTACAATGAGGGAAGCTCTCTCATGAATGGGTGCAGAAGCCTGGCGCACTGCCCGTGAGGATGAGATTTGTGCCATCCGAGAGCATGGAGTTTACAAGCTAGTTGACCTTCCACATGGGAGGAAGGCTATTCAGGTCAAGTTGGTCTTTTGCAAAGTGAAGCCCGATGCCTCACTAGAACGACACGAGGCTCGCTTGGTCATCAAGGGGTATTCTCAGATCGAGGGCATTGATTACACTAAAACCTTTGTCCTTGTTGGCCGCATGACCCCAGCTTGTACTTTGTTTGGTGTGGTGGCTCAGCATGACTCAAAAATGCACCAAATGGACGTGAGAAATGTTTTCCTCCATGACTCCCTGGATGAGGAGATTTACGTGGCCCAGCCACCAGGCTTTGAGGACGCTGACAAGGTCTGGCGCTTGCGGAAATCCTTGTACGGCCTCAAGTAGTCTCCTTGGTGCTAGAACCAAGAGATTACTGGCACCTTGACTCGTGCGGGATATGTATATAGCAAGGCAGATCCCTTTCTCTTTATCTGATGGACGCCTAAGCGGTTCACCGCCATCTTGGTCTATGTGGATGACCTTCTGATCGTGTCTCCTTCCATGGAGGCTGTGAAGGAGGGCAAGGGGGTCCTCCAAACTACATATACGATGAAGGATCTTGGTCATACATCGGTGTTTCTTGGCATGGAGATCATGCGAGACCGCAGACGTTGGACATTTTTGCTGCATCAAGCCCGAGACGCACCTGTTGTGGGGGAGCGCTTCAGTGACCTCCTTGGTACAGTGCCCACGACCTCCACACCTCTTACACCTGACACGCAGGATGCCCTAAAGGTGGACCATCCCACACAGCTGGAGGAGAGAGTGGATGTGACCTTGTACCTCCGCCTCATCAGATCTCTGATATACCTGGCCACTACCACACGCCCCGACAGCGCTTTTGCCATCAACCTCCTTGTAGAGTTCTCACAGGCTCAACGTGCTAGAGCCCTTCATGCGGTTGTGCGAGTTGTGCGGTACGTGGTCTCAATACCGTACCTCTGACTCTGCTTTTGTCGGCAGTGTTCGGTGGTTCTTGACGGCTACACCGACAGCGACTAGGCCTGGATTCCAGATGGACGCAGTTGTACCGGTTACGTATTCCTCCTCAATGGTACCACTGTGTCCTGGCATAGCAAGAAGCAGGACTGCATTGCATGTAGCTTGTTGGAGGCAGAGTATGTTGCTCTGGGTGCAAGGGCTGCAGAGGTAGTTTGGTTGCAGCGCCTATTCCTAGAGCTGGGTCAGTTAGTGCCCGCCATTGTGCTTCGCTACAACAACCAGAGGGCTCTCGCCATTGTAGAGAACTCTGGTGTATTTCATGCTCGCACGAAGCACATTGTGGTTGAGCATTACGTTGTGCGTGATCTGGTGGAGTGACACGTGATCTCCGTCATATAGGTCGGCACTGACATGTAGCATGCTGATTTCTTCACAAAGACACTCGAGCGCGGGAAGTTTCTGGTGGCCATTCGTTCTGTTGGGCTTTGCCCCTTGCTTGAGAGTGGTTGAGTGCGTGGTGTGTTTGTACCTGTGTCATGACTATTTGTACACTCGTTTTTGTACTCATTTTAGTGCTACACGTGTATGCACATGTGTACCATCGGGTCATGGGGGAGGGCTGTGATTTCCGACGTACCTGTAGACCTGTACAGTTTATTGTGACCACTCGGCGGTGTCCATGCCCACGCAGATCCCTTATGCAGACCCAGGTAGCACCCGTGCGTTGTCTTGTGGTGGACTACCAGCCTGGAGCTGACCGACGTCCGTCCTAGAGTCCTGGACGCTGTCTGGGACCTTCTCCACTTTTTTTGCAGCCAGTAGGATTTTATCAGTGGACTGGACGTCGGCCATATTGACATGTTTTGCATTGTGCATCCACGGTTTGATGCTGGATGCATGCATGTGACGAGTCACAGTGTCCGGCTTGTAGGCAAAGGCTCCACCCAACATCTTTGCAGTTTACCCTTGTGAGCAAGCTTTGAAAAAAAATCATGGCACTTTCCACCCTCCCATTCTCTCATCCCCTCTCACTCGCATCCTTCCTCTTAAATGCCAGAAGTAGATGGATCAAAGGAATCCTTGTCCCTATGTGTACACACCATTCTTATCTCTTCGGTCTCAACTGGTGTTTGTGACAAAGGACGCTGATCGCTCCATATTCTTCTGCTGATGCTCAAGTAATGTTGTTCAATCGAGATCGAGACCTGTCTCGATCTCGATTGTCTTGATTTTGTCTCGTCTCGTTGTCGCGTACTTCAGGACACGAGACAATCTCAAATTGTCTCGCACGAGACGGGATGAGATGAGACCGAGACACGTCACATGTCATGCGAGATCGAGACGAGAATCTCGTACCACAGTGAGATTCTCGCATTTTTTTCTTTGGACGTGCCACGTGTGCCAGGGCCTTTAGAATCAATTGGGCACTAGATCTGTCAAAAAAAAAGTGGGCAGATCCAGTGCACAACACACACGGTTCGGAAATGATCGCGGAGGGTCAACACTAACTTTACAAAACATGACGTGATTATTTTTTCCTAAACAAACCAATGAACTTATAAGTCATCTAATAGGTTCCATTTGTACAATGTTCCTTCTACATAGTTGAAAATAGTCTTTTCGGTCTCGGAAAAATGGTTTTATCTCCACGTAGACTGCTTGGACGTGCCGGGTGCCGGCTAGACTTGGAAGTGTTTCGTGTCCAGTGGTCGAGACGTACAACCGTCAAAGAGTTGTTGGTTTTTCTCACATGTCTCATCGTGCTTTGTTGTGTCCCCCTGGCTTGTGTACATCGGCGTGCAGATGATTGACGTCGAGACTTGACGCTGCTTGAGTGTTTTCCGGTAGAGCCGACGCACGCCGAGGACTACATGTTGTTTGCAGGAGCCTCCTTCCTCCGACGATGTGCTCAGATCCATCGGTAGGCCTCCTCGGCGGTCGGGCCGCCGGCGGTCACTGCCACTGCAGATGTTGTCTACATGCATCCAATGCTGGATCTGACTGTACCGTTGCGTCTGTAGCGTCCTACTCTGCTTAGGATCCAAATCTCATGCTAGCGTAGCACTGTTGTCACCAGGGATTAGTGTAGGCGCTACTTGGGTTTGGGCAGCCATATCTCCTCATTGCTATTTTCTAGCTGATGCTGATTGCATGACTACGTTTGCAGCGTCAATGTTATGGTATGGTCCATTTTCACGGCAAAACAGATGACGAGCGGGTTTTGGGTTGTCGGCCTTCTGGCAGGGCTCACCGAGAAAACCTGCCAGCCTGAAAACAAAGCTATTTTCTGATTGGCTAGTGAACAGAGTAACAAACTCTATAGAGTTGGGGGGGGGCTAGTTCTTAGAGGGATCTCCCATTATGTCTCATTCTTCATTCCTTATCAGTTACTTCCATTTTCAGCTGCTTTTTGGCGCTAACTCTGGCGCGCGCACTTCAGAGTAACAAACCCAGAGCACTCAGACTTGGACTCTAGAGCGGCAGATTGAGGGCACAACAGACTAAGCAACGACCATGGAAGCCCGTACGCTCCATCAACAACGCTGCTGCCCCAACTTGCTGCCAAGAATTAACGGCTTGGTATCAGAGCAAAAGCACAGCAGCAGCGGCAGAAGACTGGCGTACAAATGCCAGACAACGCCGGCAGACCCCCATACAAGCCAGTGCAGGGGAAATACTGCCGGTTTTTTTCGGCAGTATTGACCAGCCTGGTGGTGGCGTCAAAAATTTCTCCACGGCCACTGGCCCAAGGGAAATGCTGCCGGATTTTTCCGGTAGCACTAACCCACACGCGTGACGAGAGGAGGTGAGCGGCCAGCGACGCCACGCACCACGATGACGATGCACGTCACAACGTCAACGAGGTGTGACCGCGCTGCAAGGAGAAACAACAGCAGCAGCTTGCAGTAGCAGCAAGTAGTACTAGCAGCAACCAGCAGCAGCTCTGCGCAGCAGCAGCATCCGACAACCGCAGCAACTCGCGGCAGCTTGCAGCAGTAGGAGCCCGTAGCAGCAAGCAGTAGCAACAGCAAGCAGTAGCAACTCGCAGCAGCAACGGTGTGCAGCAACAGTGAGTAAAAGTTGCAGCCGACTGTAGAAGCAGCAGCAGCAAGCACCAGTCAGCAGTAGCTTGCATCAGTTACCAGCAGCAGCTATAGAAGCGGCCAGTAGTAGCTCGTAGCAGCAGCAGCTATAGTTGCAGTTGCTTGCAGCCCGCTAACTGCAGTGAGCAGCGAGCTCACTACTCACTAGTTGTAGCCCGTAGCAAGTAGTGAGCAGGAAGAAGCGAGCTCGTTGCTCGCTGCTTGCGGCTCGCTATGAGACGCGAGCAGCGAGCTTGCTATGATGACCAAGAAAAAGAGAGGGAAAAAACCCCCATCCCACAGGTGGCTCTGTAACGGCTGCAGCTGCCACCACAGCAGCTGCAGCAGCCACAACAGTCGTAACAGCACGTAGTAGCTCAGCATAACAGCAGCAGAAGCAGTAGCTATAGTAGCAGACAAGTAGCAGTAACAGAGGCTACTACAAGAACAGCCGTAACAGCAGCAACAGCAAGAGCAGCAACAGCGGCATCAGCAGCACCTGCAACAATTATAGCAGCCACCCTGCAGCTGACACAGCGGCAACTCTAGCAACAATCGTTGCTGATGTCAGCAATTCTCAGCTGATCTCACAGCTGATGTCACTACTGATGTCATCATCAAACACAAAAAGAAAATCTATAGCAGAAAATTTGCAAGTAACGGAGCAGCAGCTGCTGATGTCAACCATCTTAGGCTGACAACACTACTGACGTCACTGCTGAAACTAGCAGCACACAAAAAAAATAACAAAAGGGGAACAAGGAGGGCCAATAAAACACTGAGGCTGATAGCTCCAGTGGGGAGGGGTCCTCCTCTGTTGGGGGGACCCCTATCTCCCCCTTCCTATAGTAGTAGTAGCAGCAGTAGCAACAGCAGAAGCAATAGTAGAAGCAGCAGCAGGAGGAGCAACAACAGCAATAGCAGTAACATTAGCAGTTGCAGCAGTAACAACAGTAGCACTAGCAGCAGCAGCAACGGCAGCAATAACAATCCACGGGCTTTGTCATCGGCTCCTCCGATCCACTGGCCGCCATTGAGCAACAGCTCACCGCACTGACGCAGCAATTTGCAACACTGCTGCTGCTAGCATCACATACATACACCAGTGCCTCGCCACCCTTCATTCCTCTTGGGTATGCCAACCCCTTTGTGTCTACTGCCACGCATTACTTTGCACAGTAGTAGACCCAGCACCAGTGGCACCCGTCCCCATTACGTATCCAGCGAGGTTGAGACCAGCCATCTATTGCTGGAGTTTTACTCCCTACACATGGGGAGACCAAGACGGTCACCTATTACTGGCAGCGGGCTAAGGACATCCTCCGTCGCCTAGGCACCTCTACTCCATCCCCTTTGGACGCGCTCCTAACCACAAAGTGCGGTGCCACCGCCGCATACGCCAACGTCGTTTCCCACTACACCCAGGGCTTCCTCTCCACCTTGGCGGTTCAGGGCACCCTCATGCCCTGGGCGTATGAGCTGTTCCTCAAGATCGAGGAAGCTCGTCCATAGTCACGGATGTAGCGCACAGAGGCCCTCGCCGTGCCTACCGTTGCCTCCATAGTCGTTGCTTCCCCCGCAGGAACTACGTCCATCAGCTCACCATCATCAAGAAAGAAGAGGTGCAAGGGCAAGAAGAGCAATGGCCAGTAGCAGCAATAGCCGCAGCCAATTGGGTCCAGTGGTGGTGGCTCGGTCTGCCACAGTTGCGGCGAGCCAGGTCATGGGTGGTACACGTGCCCGCTGCCGACAGACAAGGCTCGTGTTATCGGTACCATGCGTCGCCATCGTGAGCGTCGTCTCACCTCTTCCACAGTAGTTGTCGCCGACCCTGATCCCTCCACCCCGACCAGCAACTACACTTCTTCGACAGCCACACCAGTCCCACCATCGCCAGCTCCGTAGAAGCATTAATCGTAGCCATCGGTACCGTTATTTCCATCACCAGTGTAGTCCTCCTCCTACCCGGGCTTCGGTGCTTCCACTCTATACTCCGTCCAAACTTTCGGACCATCCACCCGTGAGCGTCAATTGAAGCAATTCATCACGCTCCAACTCGGCCTACCTCGCCCTCCCCCTAAGGGAAGTGCGAGTTGCGTCACCTCCTGCTCGCTTGCTCTGCTGTGCATGACTGAGACTGAGCTGCGGCCGTGTCCTTCCTCCTCGTCACCTTCATCGTCTCCTATGCTCTCTTCTAGTGTGTTATTTGGTATCTCTTATGCCCCCCTCTATGACGACATTGCATGGCTTGAGGATCGGTAGTCTCGGTTCGCGCCGCCGTCCACCGCGTCCATGTCTCTTGCTTGCTTCCACGTGATTGTAAGTGATCTAGCGACTCCGGTCGAGAACCCTGTCGAGACCTGAATCATTGACTTTGGGGCCACGCATCACATGACGGCCTCTTGCGAGGCCTTCAATATGCTTGGTCCTATAGGCAATGTGTCCAGTGTCTGGACAATCTTCGGACATGTCTTGACTGTCCGCAGCATCGGCGCCGTTTATTTCCGTGGTCGTGCCGGCGATATCTTCGTCACTGATGTCCTATTTGTCCCAGGTCTTGAGCTCTTGTCTATCACTACCCTTGATTGCATGAGCATGGATGTTTTGCATTCACGTTGCGTTGGCATCGTGTCGTTACGTCCTTCCGGTCTTGTCATTTTGCGTGCCACCACCCGTGGGAACTTGTATCACGTGCCTCGTCTATCCTCCGCTCCCTCCGTCCCACCCTCGTCGGCCAAAGGCCATGTGTTTGTCACCAACACACTCTCACCGTAGCACACACGTCTCTTGCACCGCCGCGTTTACCACGTCCACTTTGTTTTCATCAACAGCACGCTCCGCACCTAGGTGGCCAAGGGCCTTGACCCAACCTCCTTCCCTTGGCCGTGCCCCACAAAATGTGTTGATTGCGCTTAGGGCAAGATGCACTGGTCCTCATACCCTCAGTCTTTCTCCCGTGCGTCCGCCCCTTTGGACCTAGTCCATTCCGACGTCATGGGTCCACTCCCTACCGAGTCCGTCAGGGAGCATGGACGCTATGTCCTCACCCTCATTGACAACTACTCTTCCTACCACTCGTTCTTCTGCCTTTGGCAGAAAAGTGATGTCGCTCCCGCCATTGAGGACTGGCTTGTTCGTATGGAGCGTGCGTGTGGTCGGATTCTTCACCACTTTCGCTCTGATTGCGGTGGCGAGTACATGAGAGAGACCACAGCTTTTCTTGCATCCCACGGTATCCACCACGAGACGTCGACGCCTTACACACCAGCCCAGACGGCATCTCTGAGTGGTGGAACCGCACCATGGCTGACGTCATTCGCATCATGTGGGTCAAGAGTGGCCTCTCCGATGGCTTCTACATCAAATCCATGGCCTACATGACATGGGTATGGAACCAAATTCCCCACGACCCTCTTCCCCGCCAGTCCACACCGAATCACCACTGGTTCGGTCAACGAGCTGACCTCAGCCCGGCTCGCGTATGGGGCTGCCTGGCTATTTTCTGGATGCCCGCCCCGCAGCAAGGTAGCAAGCTCGCTCCCCACGGACAACCCTGCACCTTCCTTGGTGTTTCCCATCACTCCAAAGCTTGGCGCTTCTGGGATCCCTCCCGGCACTGCATCGTCGAGTCTCGCGATGCCCTCTTCTTTGAAGAGTTGTTTCCCTATAACCTCGTTCACTCTGGCTCGTTGATGTCCCTCTCGTTGCATGGGGGAGTGGTCAGTCTGTCCTCCATCCTGCCGCTTCCAGGCGACACATCACGTGGTCCCTCAGGGCCAGAACCCCCAGCCCTTTCTGTTGGTCCCTTCGAGCCGGCAACCCCAGTCAGGTCAGCTGGCCTCTTCGTGCCGGTAGATTCGTCTCAGTCTGTTGGTCCCTCCAGGCCGACACATCCATCTGCGTCCACTGGCCACTCTACGCTGGCAGCCCCGGTCATGTCCGCTGGCCCCTCTAAGCCGGTAGCCCCAGTCGCGTCCGCAGGCCCCTCCGCCCCAGCAGCCCCGTCCGCCTCCGCCAACACCACGTATCCAGTGCCATCTCCCGCCCTACCGTACTACAAGTGTGGCCCAGGCGACAGCCTCCAATCCAAGCCATCAGTGAGTGTGTAGACTGCCACACCGCACCCTGTGGCGCCTCGCCCCCCCCGTCGCCCCACGTGTCTCTTCCGCTCCTACGATAGTGAGTAGGGACCCTGGCATCAAGGCCCTCAGCCCGACCACTTCGGCCATCATTTCAGACCTCTACCCGGGCTCCGTACTAGGCTATGTCATGCTCCATCACGAGCATCGGCATGCCGTCACAACTACACTCACACGCATCCCGCCTGGGGCTCGAGATGCACACGCCCTTGCTATCCACTCCACGGCACGCCCGGAAGACCCAGCCACCCTACGTGAGGCTCGGGCCTACCCCGAGGCCGCACATTGGGATGCTTCCTGCGCCGATGAGCTTGCTGCTATCCGGTAGCCCCACGTGTATGACCTTGTCGATCTCCGTCCAGGTCGGAAGGCCATCGGTGCCAAATGGGTCTTCCGGCGCAAATAGAAGCCGGACGGGTCCTTGGACAAGTACAAGGCCCGCCTCAGAGCGAAGGGGTTGGCTCAGGACTCTGGGGTTGATTACGACAAGATCTTTGCCCCAATTGGCCGATTCTCCACTAGTCGGGCGCTCTTCAGCCTCGTTGCTGAGCACGGGCGGGAGCTGCATCAGATGGACTTGAGCAACACTTTCCTCCATGGCTCCCTTGAGGGTGAGGAGCTCTAAACAGTACAGCCTCCCGGCTTCGACGACGGCACCGGGAAGGTTTAGTGGTTGCGAAAGGCCCTCTATGGCCTAAAGCACTCACCTCGGTACTGGAACCAGGAGATTAACCACACGTTTCTCCGCGGTGGCCTCCTATGCAGCATTGTTGTCCCCGCACAGTTCATCATCCCGCAAGGCCAGACCTTTGCCGTTGTCCTCTACATCAATGACCTCCTCATTGCGTCGCTAGACGTGGCTCCCATCCAGCGCGTCAAGGACCTGCTGCACATCGCCTACCAGATGAAGGATCTCGGGTCTGCCCGAGTCTTCATGGGCATGGAGCTCAAGCATGATTGCTCCCAGGGCATCTTTCACTTCCATCATGCTGCTCATGTACAGACTCTATCCACTCACTTTGCCAATGACCTACCCCTCGTGCCGAGAATGTCTTCATCCATGTCACTGGATGGCCAGGTGAATCTGAAGACCTCTCATCTAGCTGTTGTGGGGGAGCCAGTTGAGGTGACCACGTATCTATGAGTCATCGAGTCACTGATGTTCCTGGTGACGATGGCACGCCCACATATTGAGTTCGCCGTCAACTTACTCACTCAGTTCTCTTAGGATCCACGTTTCCTCCACTTCGAGGTAGCGATCAGAGGTTTGGGCAGCCATAACTCCTCACTACTATTGTTCTTGCTAGTCCTGACTGCACGACTATGGAGTCATGGGCGCAAACACTGGCGCACGCACTTCTACGTAACAAACCCTGAGCACTCAGGTTTGGACTGTAGAGCGAGAGACTGAGGGGGCAACAGACTAAAGCAATGAGCGTGGAAGCACACACACTGCATCAACAACATTGCTGCTTCATTTTGTTGCCTACGATTTACAGCTAAAGTAAAGTTTTAACTATTGAACATCTGGTTTGACTTTTGAACTTAATAGTTTGCTCAAGAAAGTGTTTTTGGTTTTGTTTTTTTCAAGAACGTTCCTTGTAGTCAAAAGTGGAGTGGTAGCGAAGTGGTTGCATTCTAACAGCTCGCCGCGTCATTTTGATCGCCCCTCGCAATGGTGCAAAAAGCGAGATTTTCTCGGACGTCAGCGAGACCGAGAGAAAAATGATGCAAATCGGTACAAGATCGAGATTTTCTTGTCCTTTGTACCCAGCACGAGACATCTCGTACCAAAGTGAGAAACAATGAGTTTGAGATCAAGACATCTTCTCTCCATCTTGACTTCACAGGCTTATGCCCAAGACCGCCAATCCTGTTGGTTTGTGTGGCTTCCACCCATCACGAGCAATGACGCGGTGATTATCCGTATACCTAGTATTGGTGGTATGGAGCGTCGTTACTGGAGAGCATGACGATGTGATCCATGATACGGACGCAGCTGGCGCCAGGGCACCGACAAGTGGTGGCTCCATGCACTAGCAGCTGCCAGACAGCTGCCACGACATCCCGGGTGCTTGCCAGGGTCGTTTCTAGATTTTTTACAGACGTAAGAGTTTCCTCCGTGGACTGGCTCTCGAGCCCGATTTGCATGTTTTGCATTGTCTGTCCACCGATCGATGCCGGACTTGTGCGTGTGACCAGTTGTAGTGACCGGCTCAAGATTCTGCATCTCCAGGCTCTGACGGTGGTGCGTTATGATACGTGTGCGCAGGTTTATGGCCAAAACAGTGATTTTAGGCCAGTTTTAGGACAAACTAACACTGCGCGTGCGTCACTTGTTGTGAGCCGCAGCAGGTATTTATGTTGTGATCTTGTCAGTTGTCACATCTCTCTGCGATTATGTTCAGATTTAAGCTTCTTGACACTCTGCATGTGTCTCTACACAGACCCTTACAGTTTTTGCCTCTTACTTGTGACCGTTGTCACAAGCTGACCTAGCACTTACGCCTAGTGTCATGGCAAGTGGTTTGGAAGGTTCCTAGAAGCTTCTCTTGGTATCAGAGCAAACGAGCCAGAGCTCGTCCTCTAGTGCAGCAGAGACGCAGCAGTAGCAGTAGCAATGAGTGGTAGTAGCCGCAGCCACCCATAGTAGCAGCAACAGCAGATCCTGGAAGGACCCACCACGACGACGTTGTAGCGGAGCGTTTGAGGCAGCGGAGACACTGGCGGCAGCCAACAGCAATAGTAGCCGCAACAACAACAACCTTAGCAGCAGCAACTGCGAGAGGCACTTGCAACAGTAGCGGCTGTGGGCAGCAGCCGTACCAGTAGAAGCAGAAAGAGCAACTGCAGCCGCAGCGGCGGGGGGTAGCAACCACACCGGCAACGAGCAGCTGCAGCAGCAGCAGTGGCGGTCAGCATCCGTAGCAGTAGCAGTGGCAGCGGGCAGGTGCAGCAGCAGCATCGGCAGCCAACAGCCACAGTAGCAGCAGCGGGGCCGAGTAGCTACAACAGCGGCGGCGAGCAACAACAACAGTAGCGACCGCGACGGCGGGCAGTTGCAGCAGCGGTAGTGGCGGGAAGCATCCACAACAGCAGCGGTTGTAGCGTGCAGCTGCAGTAGTAGCAGCTGACGGCAGCAGTAGCAGCAGCTGACGGCAGCAGCCACAGCAACAGCTGTAGCACTGCTTTGTCGCGTGCGCTACAGGAGTGGCAGCAGCAGCACGCGCAGGAGCAGGGGCAGCAGCCGCGGGGCCAGGAGCAGCTGGCCCCGTTACCGTTGTAGCAGCAGGAAGCTGCCGTGCAGCTTCATGCTGTGACGGCTTGCCCGCGAGGGTATGGGTGGGAACCGTTAGGCTCACCCGTGGGCGAGCTCGCCGAGCGAGCTTGATCGACGAGCGAGTTCCTTGAGTGAGCTAGCTCAACAAGCTCGCTTGAGGAGTCAAGCAAGATCAAACGGAAAAAAAGGGGGTGAAGGAAGGAGGGGGAGAGGACAAGGGGGGGTCCCTGAGTGGGCTACCCCAGGACAAACCCAAAAGGGGCACCCGAGGAGGTGGCACCTGAAAAGAAAAAGGAGTGGGAGAAAAAAACACTGGTGCACTCACGCGTTGGTGCACTAACTCGCCGTCGGCAAATGATGGCAATCGCAGCAGCAGCAATGGCCGCGTGAGATACGGTAGTAGCAGTACCGGCGAAGGTGGCCACAGTCGTCGGCAGACGACGGCGACCGGAGCAGCAATAGTAGTCATAGCACCAGCAGCACCGAAGGCGACTTGAGGTCGCACGGCAGCCGCGCGATAGATGCATAGTCGGACACCAACATACCACCCGCGTGGTGGTGGCCGTCCTCATGACGGCATCACAGCACATCTGAGACATTGTGTTTTGATCGCCTGGTTCCCCCTCTGGCCTTGTGCCAGCGGGAGCGCGTGTCTTATACACTCACCCATGGCAGGCTCCTGAGATGAGCACACCGGTGTGGCAAGGGGCGCAGCCGGCGCCTTGGCTGGCATCGGTAGTGCAGGTGTGGCAGGCGCCACGAGCGCGGTGGAAGTTACAGCCGTGGCACATGCCCCAAGCGTCCAACGGCTTTGCCTGCTACTTTTGCGACGACCGACACCATGGCTGGCGCCAGTGTTGCCAGCGTCCTGGTGGGTGGCGACCGCCCTGGTTACGGTCCCGCCCTACTCCACCATCCGACTCCATGACACCAGCTCATACTGTCGCGTCCCTCAGTGGAGCTATGGCAGTGTTGTACGGCGAGCTCCAGGGTCTGAAGCGCATGGTGCAAAAGCTCACTGACCATGTGGTCTTTGAGCGGGTTGTTGCCACCGTGCCATTTCACACACCCCTATCTTCTTCCTCACCATCTTCACCTCCATCAGTGTCATCACCTGACCATGCCACACCTCCCGACCTTAGCTCCACATCTGATGCCCTCCGCTCTGTCCTGGAGTCAGTTGGAGTCATCCCGACTGTTGACCCCTCTACTTCTGTGGTAGTCCCTTCAGCTCAACATCGTTGCTCTCGCACTCGGCACGCGAGGCAGCGGACGGCACATTTTGCGAGATGTACCCAGGAGGCAGCAGTAGTTGCAGTAGTGGCAGACGTCTGCACTTAGATGACTCTCTCGTCCCCAATCGTAGGGTTGGTGCGGCATCCCTTCGCACCTTCTATCGGTGTGTCGGTCGAGGGGGGATGGAGTGTCCACCGACGACCACCGGAGAGTGGAGGAGGGATGCGTCAGACGGTGCTTCACGATAGGACGCTCTCAACTAGGACGAGACATCCGAGGAGTGGTCCGACGTGGAGTCGGAGATGGATGAATGGTCCGACGCAGAGTTGGAGGCAGACGTAGAGATGGAGATAGAGATGGAGACTACAGTTGACGTAGTAGAGACCACGACCACAGAGGCATGTGTGGCAGCAGTAGTGGATGGGGCAGTAGTAGCAGTGGCACTGACAGTCATCACATGTGGAGCAGACCTCCAGGCAGTGGGTGTGTCGGTAGCCATCGACATCGTGACAATAGCAGCAGTTCCAGTAATTGCTACTGACAGGAAGCCGGCAGTGGACGCGCTTGTTGGTGCAGACACCACGACGGTGGTCTCTCCTATAGCAGTTGGTACATTGTGCGTAGGGGTAGACCCTCCCTCAGCCACATCATCCACCATTTTAGATACACATGCGGAGGGGGTACCAGGAGAGGCAGGAGACGTCAAGGCTGCTAGCACTTCCGCTATGGCCAGTGCCATTGCGATAGTTTTCTGTGGAGGCGCAGCTGTTGCGGAGGACGCAGCTCGAGTAGTAGATAATGCACTAGCAGCCGAGCACGCCGGTGCGCTCCAGTGTTTACACTCAGGGCTTCGCGACCAGGAGGATGCAGTCGCACGTGCGGACAGGCACCTACATGACATCACGCTTGAGCTACGTGCAGCGAGTACACGTTGGAGCACTGCAGACGTCGCGGGTCGTCGGTTAGCGGCAGTAGACGTCAAGGATATGTACACGTGCCTCAAGGCTGCTGAGTGGATGTTCCACGTGCAGTGTGGAGACAGTCGGACTTGCTCCGACAGTTGGACGAGGTGATATCAGTGGATGCTTTAGCAGCGATGGCCCGTGTAGGATCAGTTGCAATCATGGCCCACACTGTTGACAGCCGAGTGGCAGTTGTGCCCACGGCATCAGCTGAGCCTACACCAGTCACCCCTACAGGAACATTTGCCGTGAAGGATGCAGAGCGAGCTTCAAAACTCCGGCTCATGGCTACCCTGAACGGCATCGCTGACACCATGGCAGTTCCAGCCAATGACATACCTACACACGTCCGAGCTACAGATCCCGTACCCGAGCGCCTACGCTCCGCGGTCGATGAGCAGGAGGTAGATGTTGTTGGTTTTCGCGCATCTCTCATTTGTACTCTTTTGTGTCCTCCCGGCTTGTGTACATCGGCGTGCAGATGACTGACGGCGAGACTCGACACTGTTGGAGTGTCACGCGGTGGAGCCGACGTGCGCTGAGGCCCACGCACCGTTCGCTGAAGCCTCCTCCCTACGGCGATGCGCTCAGCTCCACCGGCAGGCCTCTGCGGTGGTCGAGCCGCTGGCGGTCACTGCTACTGCAAATGCTGTTTCCATGCACTCAGCTCTGTTTCTGGTTGTGGCATTGCGTCTGCATCGTCATGCTATGCCTAGGGTCCGTGTCTCCTGCTGTGTGGCCCTGCTTGGCGTCACTGACTGTCGTAGGCACTACCCGGGTTCAGGAAGCCATAACTCCTCGCTGCTAGTTTTCTAGCTGATTCTGACTGCACGATTGCGTTCGTAGCGTCGGTATTATGGCATGATCCAGCTTTTAGGCAAAACAGACGACGCCCGGGTTTTGGGCTGTCGGGCGTCTGGCAGGGCTCACCGAGAAAACCCTGCCTGCCAAAAAAAAGGTCTAGGACTATTTTCTGATTGGCTGGTTAGCTGAGTAACAAGTTCTACACTAGTGGGGGGGAGCTAGAACTTGGAGGGGTCTCCCATTGTTGCTTATCCTTCATTCCTATCCAGTTACTTTCACTTTTCAGCTGCTTTCTGGCGCTAACTCTGGCACGCGCGTTTCTGAGTAACAAACCCAGAGCTTCCAGACTTAGACTCTAGAGTAGCAGACTGAGGGGGCAGCTGACTTAAGCAACGAGCCTGGAAGCCCGCACGCTGCATCAACAAGGCTGTTGCCCCAACCTGTTACCTAGGTTTTCCAGCTTGGTATCAGAGCCAGAACATAGCAGCAGCAGCAGAAGACTAGCGAACAGGTGCCAGACAACGCCGGCGGACCCCCATACGCGCCAGTGCAGGGGAAATGCTGCCGGATTTTTTCCGGCAGCATTGACTCGCCTGGTGGCGGCGGCAGATTTTTTCACCACGGCCACTGGGCCAAGGGAAATGCTGCCGAAATTCTTCGGCAGCACTGACCCCCACGCGTGACGCAAGGAGGCGAGCAACAGGAGGCGTCCGACACCTGCGGGCGACGACGCACGCTGCAATGTCATCCAGGTGCGGAGACTGGCACCAGCACATAGCAGCAGCAACCTACAGCAGCGGCAGCCGCAGGCAACAGCAACGAGCAGTGGTAGCAGCAGCCAGCAGCAGCTGCGTGCAGCACCAGCAGCAGGTAGAAGCAGCAGCTCGCAGCAGCGGCAGCCCCAAGAACCGATGCTGTTGACGTCAGCACCCCTCTACTGACATCATTGCTGAAATCATCAACAAAAAAAAGGTGGGAGACAGGGAAGGGGGAAGACCAAAGGGGTGGGTAGAATTCCCACCGCCCCAAGCGACTGCTGATATCAGTAGCACAGAGACGAAAAAAAAACACAAGGGACACCAAACCATGGCTGGTCGCCCAGGTGAGGAGGAGTCCTCCTCTGTTGGGGGACCCCTACCACCCTTTCTTGCACCGACTGCAGCAGCAACAGCAGCACCAGCAGCAGCAGCACCACCAGCACTAGCACGACCACCACCAGCAGCAGCAGCAGCAGTAGCAGTAGCAGCAACAGTAGCAGCAGCAACAGTAGCAGCAACAGTAGCAGCAGCAACAGCAGCAGCAGTCCTCTGGTGTCGTTGGCAGCAACCCTGATCCCGTCGTCGCTTTTCAGCAACAGCTCGCCGCCTTGACGCAACAGCTTGCAGCGCTGCAGCCAGTAGCCTCCCAGACTGCCACCAGTGCGCCGCCGCCATTCATCCCTCCAGGGCACGCCAACCCAGCTGTGTCTGCTGCCACATACTCCTTGGCACAGCAGCAGACTCAGCGCCAACGGCAGACAGTGACCTCCGTCCTTGGCCCCACTCTGGGCGCCGGCCACAGGCAAAAGGACTCTGAGACGCCGCCGCCGCCACTTCAGGCTGGCGAGCAGTTTCGGAGCTGGGAGCTCAGCTTCCGGATCTGGGCGTAAGGTGAGGGCTTGTGGGCATACTACACCCTCCGTTACGACTCCACCCAGGCCGACCAGTTGTATGACGCTGGTCGCGCCGTCCGTGCCCTCGTCCCAATCGCCCCTCCAGCTTCCCGCCTGGCCCTAGAGCCTTTCCTCGGCGACTTCACCTCTGGCAACATCCCAGACCCTGTAGCCGCATGGCACGTCCTCACCATCACCTGTCCAGCAACGTTGGGATCAGCCGTCTGCTCCGAGAGTTCAACTCCCTGCACATGGGGGAGACCGAGACAGTCACTGCCTACTGGCAGCGGGCGGAGGAAATCCTTCGTCGTCTCGGCAAATCTGCTCCACCTCCTCTGTCCGCGCTCCTTACCATCAAGCGCGGCGGCACCAGCGCGTACACGGACATCTTCGTGCACTACCCCTAGGACTTCCTCTCCACCATGGCGGCCCAGGGCACCCTTATGCCCTGGGAATACAAGCTCTTCCTCCGCATTGAGGAAGCTCGCCAGGAGTCCGAGCTCCATCGCACGGAGGCCCTCGCATCCTCGGCCGTCGCCTCCCCTGCCGTCGCCTTCGTGGTTGTCGCCTCCCCCGCCGCCGCTACCTCATTGTCTTCGGGGAAGAAGAAGAAGAGCCGGAACAAAAAAGGCAAGGGTCCGCCGCAACAGCAGCAGCAGCAGCCGTCGACCGGGTCCAGCGGCGGTGGCTCGGTCTGCCAACTGTGGCCAGCCTGGGCACGGGTGATACACGTGGCCCCTCCGACGAACGAGGCGCGCGTCATCGCCACCATGCGTCACCAGCGTGAGCGCCGTCTCGCCTCTACCGCCGTCGCTGCTGCTGGCCCTGACACTTCGACCTCGCCCAGCATCTCCACCCCTCCGACAGCTCCGCAAGTCCCGCAGACACCTGCGCCGCAGCAGTACTACCCACAGCCGTCGGCGCCTCCATTCCCGTCGCCGGCACTGTCCCTCCCTTACCCGGGCTCTGGAGCCGTCACTCCGCACTCGGTCTACACTCCTGGGCCGTCTTCCCGTGAGCGTCAACTGGAGCAATTTATCGCGCTCCAGCTCGGCCTGACGTACCCTCCTCCCCAGGGAAGTGTGAGTTGCATCACCTCCTGCTCTCTTGCCCTACCTTGTATGACTAAGACTGATCTGCGGTTGTGTCCCGTTTCCTCGTCTGTCACATCGTCTACCCTGGTCTCCTCTACCCCTTCGTGTGACGATGTTGCATGGCTTGACGATTGGTAGTCTCGGTTCGTGCCTTTGTCCACCACGTCCACGTCCCTTGCTTGCTGCCATGTGAGCGTTAGCGATCTGGCGAGCCCGGTCCAGGACCCAGCTGAGACGTGGATCATCGACTCCGGGGCCACGCATCACATGACGGCCTCTCGTGAGGCCTTCAGCATGCTCGGTCCTGTAGGCGATGTCTCTGGTATCCAGACGGGCTCTGGACAGGTGTTGCCTGTCCATGGCGTTGGTGTTGTTCGTTTCCGTGGTCCTCCCGGTGACGTCTTTCTGACCGACGTCCTCTTCGTCCTTGGTCTCGAGCTCAGCCTCCAGTCCGTCACTACACTTGACCGCATGAGCATGGACGTTGTGCACTCGCATGGTGTTGGCACTGTGTTGCTGCGTCCGTCTGGTCTCGTTGTCCTGCACGCCACCGCCTGTGGCAACCTATGGCATGTGCCCCGTCTCTCCTCCTCCCCTTCTGTCTCCTCCTCGTCGGTCGCCACAGGCCATGTGTTTGTCACCAGCACGCTTTCCCCTTCGCACACTCGCCTCTTGCACCGCCACCTTTGCCACGTCCACTCTGCTGCCGTAGACAGCATGCTCCGCACCCAGCCGCCCAAGGGCCTTGACCCGTAGACTTTCCCCCTCCTGCGGCCCACCGAGTGCATCGATTGCGCTAAGGGGAAGATGCACTGGTCCACGTACCCTCTGTCTTCCTCCCGTGCATCCGCCCCTCTTGACCTTTTCCATTCGGACGTCATGGACCCTCTCCCCATCGATTCCGTCAGCGAGCATGGCCGCTATGTCCTCACCCTCACTGACGACTACTCTCGCTACCATTGGGTCTTCTGCCTTTGGCAGAAAAGCGATGTCGCTCGCACTATCCAGGACTGGCTTGTCCTTGCGGAGCGCGAGTGTGGCCGTCCTCTTTGCCGCTTTCGCTCCGATGGCGGTGGTGAGTACATGGGCGAGGCCACGTCCTTTCTCACCTCACGCGGCGTCCACCATGAGACATCCGCGCCCTACACGCCCACCCAGAATGGTGTTTACGAACGATGGAACCGTACCATGGCCGACGCCGTCCGCATCATGCGGGTCAAGTCCGGTCTCTCCGATGGCTTCTCCTTTGAAGCCATGGCCTACATGACCTGGGTCTGGAACCGGATTCCCCACGGTCCCCTTCCCTACCAGTCCACGCCTTACCAGCATTGGTGCCGTCAGCGTGCTCACCTCTTCCCGGCTCGCGTCTGGGGCTGCGTGGCCGTGGTGTGGCTGCCCGCCCCGTAGCAGGGCGGCAAGCTCACCCCCCGTGGACGTCCCTGCACCTTCCTCGGTGTCTCTCGTCAGTCCAAGGCTTGGCGCTTCTGGGATCCCTCCCGGCACTGCATCGTCGAGTCCCGGGATGCACTCGTCTTCGACAACCTGTTTCCTCGCGATCTCATTCACTCCGGCCCGTCTGTGTCTGTCCCGTCGCGTGGGGGAGTGAGTCTGTCCTCCGTCCTGTTGCTTCCGGGTGACACATCCCCCAGTCCCTCTAGGCCGGCAGCCCCTGTTGCGTCTGTTGGTCCCTCCGGGCCAACAGCCCCCTTTGCGTTCCCCAGTCCCTCTGAGCCGGCAGCCCCAGTCACGTCTGCTAGCCCCTCTGATCCCACAGCCCCAGCCGTGTCCGCTGGTCTCTCCGAGCCATCAGCCTCTGACGTGTCCGCTGGTCCCTCTAGGCTGGCAGCCCATGTCGTGTCTGCTGGCCCCTCCGGTCCGGCATTCCTAGACGCGCCCGCCAGTCCCTCCGGGCCAGCAGCCCCAGTTGTGTCCGCTGGTCCCTCCGGACCGGCAGCCCCAGTCGTGTCTGCTAGCCCCTCCGGTCCGGCAATCCTAGACGTGCCCGCCAGTCCCTCCGGGCCAGCAGCCACAGTTGCGTCCGCCGGCCCATCCGGGCCAGCCGCCCCGGTTGAATCCGTTGGCCCCTCCGGGCCAGCAACCCCGTCTCCCTCCATTGGCCCGTCGAACTCAGTGCCATCTCCTGCCCAGCCATGCTACACACGTGGCCCAGGCGGCAGCCTCCGACCCAGACCGTCGACAAGCGTGCGGACTGTCGCACCACGCTCCGTGGCGCCGCGACCCCCCGTGGCTCCACACGTCTTCTCCACTCCCACGGTCGTGAGTGGGGACCTTGGCACTAAGGCCCTTCGCTTGACCACCTCGGCCATCATTGCAAACCTTCACCCGGGCTCCGCACTGGGCTACGTCATGCTCCATCACGAGCATCGGCACGCTGTTGTGGCTGCACTCGCGCTCATTCCACCTGGGTCACGAGATGCACACGCTCTCTCAGTCCGTTCCATAGCATGCCCACAGGACCCAGCCACCCTGCGCGAGGCACGAGCCTCTCCTCAGGCCGCACACTGGGACGCCGCCTGTGCCGATGAGCTCGCTGCTATCCGACACCACCATGTGTACGACCTCATTGACCTTCCTCCAGGTCGGAAGGCAATCGGCGCTAAGTGGGTTTTTCAGCGCAAGTGGAAGCCCGACGGGTCCTTGGACAAGTACAAGGCCCGACTTACAGCCAAGGGTTTTGCCCAAATTCCTGGGGTTGACTACGACCAGATCTTTGCCCCAGTGGGCCGGTTCTCCAGTAGCCGGGCGCTCTTCAGCCTGGTCACCCAGCATGGGTGGGAGCTACATCAGATGGATGTGAGCAACGCGTTTCTCCATGGCTCACTAGAGGGTGAGGAGCTCTACATGGTTCAGCCCCCAGGCTTCGACGACGGCACTGGGAGAGTCTGGCGACTGCGTAAGGCCCTCTATGGCCTGAAGCAATCGCCTCGGTGCTTGAACCAAGAAATCAGCAGCACGCTCCTTCGAGGCAGACTCCAGTGCAGCACCGCTGACCCCACAGTGTTTGTCAGTCCGTGAGGCCAGACTTTCGCCGCTGTTCTGGTTTACGTCGACGATCTTCTCATCGCGGCGCTAGACACGGCTGCCATCCAGCGCGTCAAGGAATTGCTACATGCCGCCTACCAGATGAAGGATCTCGGAGCTCGAGCATGATCGCTCCCAGGGCTTCCTGCACATCCACCAGGCCACCTATGTGCAGACTCTGTCCACCCGCTTTGCGGAGGACCTGCCACTTGTGCTAAGCGCATCCTCACCCATGTCACCCGATGGCCAGGTCAAGCTGAAGAGTCCCGACCCAGCCATCGTGGTGGAGCCACTTGACGTGACCACGTACCTGCGAGTCATCGGGTCACTGATGTTCCTGGAAACGACGACGTGTCCAGACATCGCGTTTTCTTTCAACCTCCTGGCCCAGTTCTCTCAGGAGCCAAATCACCTTCACTACGAGGTCGCGATCCGAGTACTGCGCTATGTTGTCTCGACTCCTCGGCGAGGTCTCATGTTCCACCGTCAGCCGTCTGTGGTCGGGGTGGGATACACCGACAGTGACAAGGCCGGCAGTCCGGACGGTAAGATTCGCACAGGCTGGATCTTTCTGATTGGCGGCACAACTGTGTCCTTGCGCAGTGGCAAGCAGGAGTGCATTGCACGTAGCACTCCGGAGGCTAAGTATGTGGCTCTTAGCTCAGGCACATGTGAGAGTGTGTGGCTGCGTCGTTTGTTGTCCGAGTTGCGTCAACCTGTCGCATCCATCACGTTGCATTGTGACAATGAGAGTGCCACGGCCATCGCCGACAATGACGGCGTGCATCACACACGCACAAAGCACATCAACGTTGAGTATCACTATGCACGTTCATTGTTGCATGATGGCAGCATTAGCATCGTGTGGGTTGAGACAGCATGATAGTTGGCTGACTTCTTGACCAAGGCACGGAAGCATGACTCGTTCAAGAAGGATGTGAGTTCAGTCGGCGTGCATCTGTGAGTTTCTCTCTTTGTCCCTGCTTGCATCTCTGCGTGGTCTGGGGGAGTCTGGTCGTTGTCTGTGCCTTTGCCCGCACATGTGCACTACGCTAGTGAGTCATGGGGGAGTGTTGGTTTTTGCACTTCTCTCATTTTTACTCTTTTGTGTCCTCCCGGCTTGTGTACATCGGTGTGCAGATGACTGACGGCGAGACTCGACAATGCTCGAGTGTCACGCGGTGGAGCCAATGCGCGCTGAGGCCCACGCACCGTTCGCTGAAGCCTCCTCCCTACGGCAATGCGCTCAGCTCCATCGGCAGGCCTCCGCGGTGGTCGAGGCGCAGGCGGTCACTGCCATTGCAGATGCTGTTTCCATGCACTCAGCTCTGTTTCTGGTTGTGGCATTGCGTCTGCATCGTCATGCTATGCCTAGGGTCCGTGTCTCCTACTGAGTGGCCCTGCTTTGCTTCACTGACTGTCGTAGGCACTTCCCGGGTTCGGGAAGCCATAACTCCTCGCTGCTATATTTGTAGCTGATTCTGATCGCACGACTGCGTTCGCAACGTCGGTATTATGGTATGGTCCAGTTTTTAGACAAAACGGACGACGCCCGGGTTTTGGGCTGTCGGGCGTTTTGGGCAGGGCTCACCGAGAAAACCCTGCCTGCCAGAAAATAGGTCTAGGACTGTTTTTTGATTGGCTGGTTAGCTGAGTAACAAGTTCTACACTAGTGGGGGGGGGCTAGGACTTGGAGGGGTCTCCCATTGTTGCTTATTCTTCATTACTAACTAGTTACTTTCAGTTTTCAGCTGCTTTCTGGCGCTAACTCTGGCGCGCGCGTTTCTGAGTAACAAACCCAGAGCTTCCAGACTTAGACTCGAGAGCAGCAGACTGAGGGAGCAACTGACTTAAGCAACGAGCGTGGAAGCCCGCACGCTGCATCAACAACGCTGCCGCCCCAACCTGCTGCCTAGGTTTTCCAGCTGATGTGGCTCGAGCGGAGGCACACGTGCAGGGTCTCATGGCCGAGCTACGGGAGGCTAGCAGCCGTTGTTGCACTACGGATGTTCCAGCAAGACAGGCTGTCGAGGAGTGCGTGGAGGATGTGCAAATTGGAAATAATTTTTAGGGCATGCAGGCCCATGCAAAAATGAACATGAGCTCTGTGTGTGAGTGCGATGCAAGGCGACAAGAATTTGGCGAAGTCTGGAACGCTAAATATAAAGAACAAGGAGAGTTTACAAATAAGCCCCTAGCGGGCTTATATAGGGGCGCCGGCAGCTAACCACACCGGGCCCCGTCACCCCTGCTGAACCCAAATGAGTCAACAGGGCGAATACACTGCATACACCACGAGAGCAACAAAGGTGGTCTCCTCGAGGCACCGGAACAGCTCTCCGAGTGCCCGGGTCTCGACCACCGAGAAAATATGAGCAGTGCCAAAAAATCTCGGAATCAACGTCTAGACATCACAGACAGCTTTCCGAACATGGGAAGCCCCACAACAGCCATCGGGTCTCCTCGTCGCACCGGTACAGTCAACCGGGTGCGCGGGTCTCAACCCACCGAGAAAACTCTCCTACCTCCTGACAAGCCCACATGGCTGCCGGAACGCATCGACCGCATCTCGCCGGCGCTGTCGTAGGTTCTGGAGAAGTCTCGGTGCAGTCCGGAGGCCCGTCGTGTCGTCACGCCCTCCTCTGCCATATACCCCGAATGTGGGTATATCGGTAAACTAACAGTGTCAGTTGTGACGGGTGGAAGCCACACAAACCAAAACTCCCCCTGGCTGACATAGCCGTCCACGCCAGAACGAATGAACGAAGGCATGGAACAACGTATGCCAAACCACAATATGCACCAGGCAATCATACATACACACCTTTGCTACTCACCTAAGGTCTCCCTAGACACTGGCACATGCTACCAAGTGTCTGGGTCTCGACCATGAGAGGGGGGATGCACACGTGCACAAACCAGTGTAACGCCCATCACACACATGTCAGGCAACAAGATGGTCTCCTCATGACACTGGCGGTACCAGGGCCCGGGTCTCGACCGCTACGAGCAATCCAACACAATAGTATCATCATCCAAACACAGGATCACGGTAGGATCTCCTCGTAACACGGGTGCAACGCACCACATGTCCGGGTCTTGACCAACAGCTCGCATGCACATGCCACACACAGTATAGCCATACACCAAGACACACGATCACATGGTCTCCTCGTGACACTGGTACAACGTACCAAGTGTCCGGGTCTCGACCAACAGGGTGCTACCATGTACATGCAGCTGTGTAGGCACGCAGCATGAGCCACATGCAGGATGCTGTAGATGCTCACAACAGAGCATGGACCTCGCCATGCATCTCCCATGGCGTCGCGTCAGGTCGAGGTCCACACAACACTCCCCCTGGGCAGATGAACCTGGCAGCGATGTCCTCGATGGAGATGCTGATGTCGTAGCTGAACAGATCCTGGGCGATGAGTCATGTGGTGTATCCATCATGCAGAGATAGCTCCCCCTCTCACCTGCAAGTCGACTCCCTCCCTCAAAGACGAAGTGGTGTCTCTGGCTACGACTCCTCACGTGAATATGCATCACCTGGGTTATACCAGTCCTCGTGTGACTGCCAAGGGTCCCAAATCACAGTCTCTCCTGCCTCCACACTATCGCGATGCATCTCTGTATGCCGGAGGAACGGGAATGGGTGAGCAACACTCGTGCATGGATGAAGTGGCGGAGCTGGCCTCCGATACGGGATAGCACACCCTGAGACACAAGGGTGTACTACAAGAAGAGGAGAGCTAGAGTGACGAACCGGATCACCACTCGTGGATGAAGATGACGATGGGGCAGGTGAGTCGGGTGGATGAAGGTGCGTGACGGTAGTAGAAGAAGAAGGAGGAGCAATAATGGGGTAGAAAGGAGCCAAAATGGTGGAAGCCGAAGGCACGCTCACCTCTCCTGCAACAGTGTCTCCAATGGACGTCATGGTGTGGGTGAAACGCTCGTACCTGCACACAGATGCAGTGGAGCATAGGCTTTGCTCTAGTGCATCCAGCCATGCCTACTGCATTCAGCCGTGCCTACTGCATCCAGCCGTGCCTACTGCATTCAGCCGTGCCTACTGTATCCAGCCGTGCCTACTGCATCCAGCTGTCCCTACTGCATCCAGCTATGCCTACTGCATCCAGCTGTGCCTACTGCATCCAGCTGTCCCTACTGCATCCGGCTGTGCCTACTGCATCCAGCTATGCCTACTGCATCCAGCTATGCCTACTGCATCCAGCTGTGCCTACTGCATCCAGCTGTGCAGGGAAGCTGGAAGGCGCGAAGGGGTAAGGGGAGCAATGGGGAATGAGGACCATGTGAGGTAAGGGAGAGCAGGAGCAGATGTGAGATGCTGAGGTTGCACGGAAGATTGCACAGGAGAAAGGGAAGGGGGGAGGGATGTAGAAGTGAGGGAGAAATGGAAGGAGGGAGAGCCAGAGAGACGAAGGGAGGAAGGAAGGGAGGGAGAGAGGGAGGGAAGGAGGGAGGGAGGGAGGGGG
>SZWC01006871.1:5303-24931 GCA_023375785.1 Penium margaritaceum | reverse complement strand
GTACATAAGTTAAATGTATGGGCATCCTGGGACTGCACTAAACTAAAGGGGTGTCCTAAATAGGGTTCGTCAAGAATTGTTGTGACATCGACATTAGCCGGCTGAATTATTCGCCCTCCTCTTCGGTCCGCCAACACGCTCGCGGTGGTTGGGCGGGGGAGGGGGGGGTGGGTGGGGGGGGGTGTGTTTGTGGGCTTGGAGGGTTGGTTCGGTGGCGGGAGTGTTGGGTGGGAAGAGCGGCTGGGGCGGCGGGGGGAAGGGGGGGTTGGGGTTCCGTGACTGAACGAGGCTCGCACGCATGATGTGACATGCGCGAACTGCGACTCTGTGAGAGGCTTCTCACATCAAATTCTTAGCATGGCCGGATCGGCAAGACATGTTTGAAACGTTGGCCATATATGTAAGACTTCTTTCTAACTGCGTCGCAGCAGAGGTGCCTGTGGAAAAGTTGGCCAAATATGTAAGTAGTCCACCAAAGTAGGCCGAATACGTAAGAGGTTTAGGCTGGTCGGCCGTACAGGTAACAGAATTCAAAAACATGGCCAGATCCGTAAAATGGCCCAAGAAAACCAGTCGAATACTCAGTGCTGCTAAGGAAAGACTCCGACGGTTCAGCCCCGACCGATGGATACAACATCATTGACTCAAGGAACATTAAATTCATTTTATGTGTTGCATATTCCGGGAAAATCAATTTCATCCTCATTTTTTCACCACAACCATCAATTCACCATTACTATCAACTCATTTCCATACAATTTGTGAATACCAAGTTAAGTCATCTTCATGTGATGGAAACAACATAACAAGCATGAAGGCATTACAATAAAGAGAACATTGGAACGAAAAACAAATTATGAAACATGAATCAAAATTATATATTAATCATCTTCATTCTTAAATGAATATTAAAACATTTAAATTAAATTATGCACTTAATTGTGACATTATTGAACATGGAAAACAAAAGGTTTGAAATGACCAAAATTATTTAGATAAAGATAATTTCTTCATCACAAAGATTACTTCAAGATGAAAACAAATAAACTGAAAAAATACAAAAAAAGGTCAATTTGTTTTTAAAATTTTATGGTGACAACGTTACAAATAATTATAAATTATTTCATCTTTCAGAGATTCACTCATTTTTATAATTTCCTTAATAACACATCAATTTAATCTGTACTTTGATAACATTAGAATCTACTACAAACTAGTTTTGGGTATAAACGTGACAATTTACCAACACCTTAAATTACACTATACCCTATGACAACTCACCAATTCATCCTCCATCCATAAAAAAATAACCAAATTCTTCACTGTTCTTTGAACGGTTCAACTGACCTTGTACTACATGATAACGTTAAAAGCTAAAACCTAAAATCTTACTTTTCATAAAAATTAATTCCCTCAAAGACCACCAAAACATACTCTTCCACTCCAACTTTAGTGAAAGACACCTAACCCTGGTTTGTGTTAGCTTCTCATGTTACTTATATATGATTAAATGTTTCTAATCAAAGCTCTAGTTGCAAAACCCCTTTAAAAAAACACTTTGACATTAGACAAGCATACTTCAAAATCCTTATAATGCCTTATTTACTTTTTTCTTACCTTTGGACAATCATACAATGGTTCCTTCAAGTAATATTTGGCCATAATTATGAACTTTAAGATAACATCATGTATGATAACATCATTGTTTTGCATTTATATGGAAAGCATCATTTCAAATGCTCACATCTAGCCTGTAACAAAACATTTAATTTATATGTTACGACTTAAATAAGATGTAAAGATGATTTGTTAAAAATATTATGTTTGTAACACTTTTGATCCCATCAAAAGAATAAAAACAATTGCAACATCCCTTGATTACATGGTAAATTGATTATTTTAATCTCACCACACAAAATACTTGAATCAAATTTGATGTCCACAAAATGTTACAAGAACTCATTCTTACACAAAAACAATGAATGATATAATTTAGAAATCAATGAATATTTAAATCACTCAATGAATTTTTTTTACATACAACCAATGCACGGACACATGATTTTTTTCTTCCATTAAGTTTCCATGAAGACAAAGTTGCTCAAAATCTCATCATGAAATGGTGAGAAATACAAACCCATAATTTTTTCCAAACTCACACATGTTAAATACAATAAAAATTATCAAGCACACCATGCATCTCTTTCTATTTCTCAAACATGTGTGTTTCAGGTATTTAATATGATAAAGCAAGCAAGAAACATGCAAGATCAACTATTTGTACATTTCACTAGAATTATGAAGAAACGTTTTTATTGAGCTATACCTTACTACCAGCTAAATGTGGATAAAAATCAATTTCCCTTGCACTTCATTCTATTCCACAATTAAGTTTCCCCCTTGAAGCCACTGTGTGCAGATATTCCTTCGAATATGAGTTTTGATAAACAACGACCTTAACTCATGCCCCCACAAACTTCTCAAAGAGGAAGACGCTAGCCAAACGGACCCTGATTACTTGATTTTCTTTGTAAACGTGCATGAATTATATAGTCTTTAGAACATTTCTGAATTTTTGAGACACATGATTCCACGAGGCCTAGTACCAACAGTGCAAAAATTCGGCCAAAATAGTTTGAAATAAACCTAAAAGAATTCTTCTACAAATGACTATCTGCATTTAGGTGCCGCTACAACATGTCTTACAACTAGATTTCAGCATGATCATAAAAAAAATTCTCCTTTCAAATCTTTTTGTATGATTGTACTGGAACATAAAAAGGAAACCGTTGTGAGAAAGATGATCAAACATTTCCAAATAAGTTATTACTTCAACAAACAAAATAAAATCTTATGGTATCCTCCTGTTGGATGGCCCCACTTGAAGAGAAACGTTTAGACATGATTTTTTAATACATGAATGTTCAATTTTTGGGACGCTAATGATTGAAAACAATCTTTCCTGATCATCTTAACTAGTTTCCCCTTCATGGTTGTTTCCTAGTTTTCACTCATTTCAAACTTCCATGTGTTTTTGTCCTTGCATGTCAAATTCAATCATCCCGGGATGAATATTCCTCTTGTTAGGAAATCAAAATATGTTTCTCCAAAACCTCATTGTGTCATAATCTTTGCATTATATACCCATGAATGATTGAATCATTATATAATTGATACAAAATACTTAGACTAATGAAGATTTCACAGCTCATAAGAACAAATCTATGGCTTTCAACCTCTTGCTTTGCTCAGAATGAGCAATTCATTCATGTGCTTGTTTCCATTAAGTGAATTAAGATAAGAATCAGTTGGAATTCTTCATAACAATTGACTTTGCAATATCATCAAATCATCCATAATACATATGCTCTTCACAGCTTGGAAACTATTTTACCATCTTTTCGCATTCCATATTCAAACAAATATACTAAATTATGTGAAGGAGTATTTTCAAAAGGCTTTTATATTACATTTACATGATGTCAAAATACAAAATCAATGATTTATGAGTTTGAAATTGAAAAAACACTAGATTCAATTTTGTGCTTTAAATGTTATACTCTTCATTAATCATTTAATCACAGCTTTTGACTATATTCCTAATTGGCCAAAATTCTCTTAATAGAACAATGTATCCTTTGATGACTAACATCAATGGCAAGTCTTAATCACTTCCCTTTCAAATCTCTTAAGATTAGATTCCAAGTATCATAAACTGAAGAGGTTTACTTGTTCATAACCAGTAATAAATCACAATGTAAGGTCTTCCTTTGCTTGGGAATCATGTGTTGTATAACAGAATTCTACACAATCTCTTCTGGCCATAATGTAATAATGAAATCAATAGTAGATAATTCTTAAGTTTGGGTTGTGAAGAAATCAAGGATGCGAAGTTCAAATTTTCAATCATGTATACGCAACTTAAGCTATACTCTAAGGGGAAGGATAGCACACGACAAACTTGGAGCTAAAAAATACCTCAATATCACTACAACTGAAAAATTATTCCCTAAATCTTGGAAAATCTTTGAAAGCCTTCTTACGCTCATTAGAAATGCTGAGAGATAAACCCCAAGCGAACCTAAGGGGCACATTTTCAAAACAACCCACTTCATTTTTGGCAGTTTCCAAGAAACCACAAACTTCTCATCCCTTTCACATGGACACATGTCACTCATTCAAACAATTTTACCATTCCAACGACAAACTCCTTTTTCCCACAACATATCTCCTACTTCTTTCATTCCAATCTTAATGAAAAATCACAAATGTGTTTGAAACTTTCCTTAAGACAAATAAAGTCATTCTCAAGGCAACCCTTTTTCTTCAAGAAACATGTGACTCTCCACTTTAATTCTTCTCTTGACCTTTAATGAATGATTTGGGAATTGAGTTATTCTTCATCTCTGTATCACACTCATGCTTGAAGACATTCATCAAATGAGTGGTATTGACATAACATGTCTATCATGTCACTTCCTCTGAGTCCTCACAATTCTTGAACATGATTCAAATATCAATCACCAAATTAATCCACGTTTCCTTCGTTATTCTTCATAGCCACTTTGTTTACATGGAAGGTCAGTTCTATAAAAATTGCACAATTATTGTCAAACCTCTCTGTTGAAATACCTAAATTTAAGCATAAATGCGTATACACACAATACTCAAATGGATGTCACTACCTCAATAACAGCAACAACTCTCATCCCAACCTATAATTCTCAACCCCTACATAATGTACATGTACAAAACTTGTGTGCATCCGATGTACCAACCATCACATTTCATGAGAGCCATGCACTCCTCGCTAACTTGTGAATGGATAGCCATGAAAAAAAAACTTTTTGAGCACTATGTTGTCAATCATAAAATGAAGTGGGCCTATAATTGACACACATCCCACTCCTTGAGAAACATACAATCATCATAAACCATCATACAAACCCTCCATAATGTTATCATAATAAGACACATCCATCACACTGACCAGGCAAATGGCTCATTAACATTTAAAATATAGTTTACATACACCGTCATGTTTTACTCCGCCTCTCTCTCCACCACGTAATAACATGTCTTTAAGTTATGTCATCCTCCAATGCCCAATCAAGATCTTTTTCCAAGTATCTTTAAAGCTCATCTTTGTCAAACGCATGCAGTGTTTTATGTAATACGTGAACGTCAAGGACCGAAATCTAAAACATTCCTTTATGGATGAAGGTTAGTAAATCAACAAAGATTAAAACTACATGATAACATGTTTCAACTCAAATTTCACATGTAAGACACAAATGAGCCAAACTCATAACAAAAATATGATTTCTTCAAGCATTGTTATTAGAATTGTTTTGTAATTTTAACAAATGTCATTTTCCTTCTTTTTTGAATATCCATCAGAAGAAGAAAAGTTAACTTTTATTATGGTAAGATTGAATTATCTACATCACTTTTTTCACTTTGAAAATTATTTGATCAAAAAATGTTTCCAGCTAGTATTGGAATAATATGTGTTTTCATGCAACCTTGTCCTTAATTGTCAAGATACAAAATCTTGAAGACAAATTTTATAAAGTATTTCTATGAAATCATTCTCAATTTTGATAGAAATTTATCATCTCTTGTATTTTTTCTTCCAACTTTAATTATACACTCATTAATGCCTACATCAGAGTACATTGTAGAAATCATAACAAATTGTGATCATCCACATCATACATTACATTCTCATATCTAATTATCACCTCCAAATTAACATTAGATGTTAAAATTCCTAAATTTAAATGTATAAAAGGGATTAAAATAATCTATCAACACAATATCTTATCATTGCCTGACAAAAAAGCTAATGTTTTTCTTATAATCCCTCAATTGCTCCTTCATAACAACACGAACCGTTGTCTTGTTACACTCATGGTTGAATAATGAAATCCACATGAATTATTCAATTTTAACAATGATATTTTCTCGTTGAATTTAAATTTAAATACATTTCTCATTTATATGAGTTCGTTTCTAAACACACTTCAAAATAGGAGAGGTCGAGCTTGATGAAAGTGAATTCTTGTTAAAAGTTCTTCCAGCCAACTCACATAGTTGAAAACTAATCACTTTCATGGAACATGGATTCAATGGGGAATCAAGGGGACGGAGAAAATTCATTCATAATAGATTCATGTATTGATCATTCCAATCTCAAAAGTGCAATGTTACGTAAAGTTATAAGCTTTACTGCATCATAAAAACATTCTTGACACAATTAATGACTTTTTAAGTGAAACTTTGATTAACCAAAACGAATAAAAATAGGTCAATGAGACATTATGAATACTATTGTTACTAATTTGTTTGAAAAACCTTGTTGAGACGTTTGAAAACAATTAAATCCTAAAACCTCCATGAATAATTTTACATTATTAGTTCACTTGAAATTTTATAACAAACAAACAAGTTTAATTTGTAAAATGAGGGGGAAATCCTTACACTATAAAGTTTTATTTCATACAAATATTACAAAAATAATCCATGTTTCAAGACCTAATTTTGAGCTGAACTCATTTCCTCAAAAGTTTATTCGCCAATTTTTTGTCACCATTATGCACTTAAAAACATTATAAAATAAATACAAAAACATGAAAGTAATCTGAAATATTTATTTGAAAATCATTTGACATGTAGTATTAAAGTTCCTTTGCGTAACACATACATATGAATGCTATAAGGAACATTGAATTTTTAATACTATCTTCTTCAATAAACCCACTAATGGATTTCATGATGTGGAAGATAACTCCTACCATAGGTTACAATAATGAGCCTCTTGACACATAATGATTCCTATCATATCTTACAATTTTGCGCTTTGCCAAACTTAAACATTCAATCCTTTTAACTTTTGTTGGTTTCCATTTCTCTTCGGAAGACAAAATAAGTCATTCCTCCATAAGAGCACATTTTTTTCATATTAATTGTATTTAGAACATGAGGAGCAAGAACCATGTTTCATTATTCCATCCATTCACTTTGTTGCAAATGTAAATAAAGCTAAGCTTTCAACAAAATATAAGAAAATGAAATGATTGACAGGTTTTTTATTACATCCTTCATTTTGAAATTGCCTCATCCAAGTGTTAGTCATTAACTTAAGAAGTGATTTATATGTTGAAAACCCATTTTGCTAAAGTATGTTAATAGGAAACTATCTCATGGTAGAAACATTATTCTTAAAAATCCTTTGATTTGATTTATAAGAAGACATTTGCTTTTTTCAAAAACTCTTCAATTTGAACATTTTACCATCTTCCTCTTACTAGAAGTTATTAAATAGATATGTTAGAAAATCGATTAAATTAATGCAAAATCCAAAGACTTACACGAGGGCTTAAAACATTGAAGGGCTTCAAACTTTGAAACACAATCATATCAAGCACATGCCATCATATTCTTATGCACAAGTACGTTTGTATTGACTAATGTTAAGCATTGCTTTATGATGATAAATGTTTTCTTAATGGATGATTCACTAAATAATTATTTTCATTTTTTAATGCAAATTTTCAAATATTCAGTACATTGTAAAAACCAAAAAGGTGAAAATTTCATTACAAAAACTCTCGAAACGTTTGAAACAGATCAATAAAAAAATTGAAATGTATGATAATGTTTATTGATTCTATACTAGAAGGAATTTCTTCATAATTCTTGGTTTAAAGAGAGGATTGAATTCTCAATTTTCAAGGAATATTTCATATAAGATTTTGACTTAGGCATCATTGACATATGTGGCAACAAAGTTCAAATATATTACGTGTAATCAAAACATTGATGCCAAAACCTTGGACACATTATGTCTTTCATGATGAATAGTTCAAAGATACATTAAAATAACTTCTTTAAGAATTATTGAATTTTAAGAGGAAAATTGATTTCGGAAAAATATACCTCATGGGTAAAAATCCATTTGAGATGTACTTAATTATTATTTAACAACCAAATCATCATTGTATGGCAGAGTCTCTTACCTCAATTCTAGCCATATTTGCATTTAAAGATTAACTGTTGCATTCAATGATTGTTCATATTAAATTTTCACTACCAAAAGATAGAATCTTTATCTTTTCTTTGCTAACATTGTCACTTTCGAAAATGATAGACATTGGATGAAGTATGTGGTCAACGTCAGAATAAATCTACCATTATGTTGTTTTTTTCCATTCAACAGGGAAACGATGATTCTATTATGGTGAAACAAAGTTTCCATGCTACAAGATACACATCATTCATGCCACTCATTAACACAAGCTATGGAATATAATTCCTAATACGTTCATAATGAAATTCATATTTGGAATTTTGGAGAAAACAACGTACATCACTAAGCTTCCCAAATGTATCTAACATATGAATTCAATGTGATACTTGATTTTCTAATTGTAAATAATTTTACGTCAATGCAATTTCTTTGTAAAATTTCAATAGTATAAACTCTACCATGGTTTGTTTTTGTTTCTTGCATCGTACCAAAGGCATGCATCACTAACAAATTAGTACCGTGAGTGATTTTCATCTCCATAAAATTCCCTTGAGGAAGTTTATGATTTCTTCAACAAAAAAGCATTATGACGACTTATGTATGCTCTTATTAGATAGTTGATCACAATGATTGATAAAATATGTCATCAAGGAAGGGGGATTTCTCAATCTAATCTATCCATTTCAAGATAAACAAACAAAGTTAATGAACGTTCTTTGATTATGGTTCAACAAACGCATATGTGAATTTAGTTCATTTTGAAATTGGGTCTGGTTCAACCACATTTATTTGAAATACAATGGTAAAAACTCTTTCTGTAGCTTAGTTTTCTAACCAAAACCAATATGTTTTGCATGACTCTAATTCAAATCTCCGAAAAATGAACCATCAGCAATCATTCATATCATGGGTTATTAAATGTCAAAGATAATTGTGACGTTACTTCCCAAACTATTCGCATTTTTTTAGAAAATAATTTTTTTGTGATTTACCTTGTTTTGAAAGCCAAGCTTGCCTACAACACCTTTAAAGAATCATTTTACCAGATTGGGAGTCTAAAAACGTTCACGTATTTGAATATAGGAAGGTCAGATTAAAATATTTACCTCCATAATATCAAAAGGTGCCTTTAGAGGCCATTTTGGGCAATTACCCTTCTACTTGTAGCTCAACGAAATACGGTTCAATTACTACAACCACATCGTAAGTCTTCAGTTACAATTGCCTCTTCATCTTAAAATGTTAAGGTTTGTGGAAGGTGGATGGTAAGATGTGGATTGAAATATCGAAGAAAAAGAAGTGGAAGGTGGAATTTTAGATAATTGGAGGAGTTTCTACCTCACATGGAGAATTACATGAAGTAATCATAGAACTTGCTACAAGGTTATAGCTAGAAGTGTCAACTAGTGGACCCATACTACAGTCGCCATGGATGCCCTCAAAACAAGTTTTGGCACCAATCTTGGAGTAGACAGTTTCTATAGCAGCTAGTTTGCAGTGAAAATCGAGTATGCCTTTTTAGAAGGTGAATCCTAACACACTACCTTCAAGTGTGAATTGTTAGTCTTGTAGTGGTAATATTCACAGGTTTCATAAGGAATCTACGGCATAAGTTGATGTTAAGCCAAGTAAAGGCATTAAGGACTTAACCTATGTAATCCCCTATACATAGTTTTTGGAGAGCCTCTTGGGAGGTTGTTTCTTTGGAGGTTGCACGTAGTTGCATAACCCTTCAAATGTTAGAATGACAATCCAAGCTAGTCGAATATTCACATGGGAGACAAAGGGTCGCTAGAGGTTGAGCGTTCATTTGTCGCTAAAGGGCAACTAGATGTTGAAGATGTAGTGATAACCATGTAATTAGCAAAAGGTTATAAAAGGTTCTAGTTGGATCTTCACCAGCGAGCCTTCTAATGGAAGCTGAATGGTCACAGCCGAAAAGGGCTTCCATGGGCACCTTTGAATCTTGTTCAGGCAAGGATTTGAACCTTGCCTCCCTGCATTTAAGGAAGTGAGTTTTATGTTCCTCGAACAAAGATGAGATGCACCACGAAATGCATTTAAGACAAACCCGCTCATCAAAATATGGTAAATCTCAAGAAGAATCTCTGTAATTTTTCTCCCTCTTTTATGTTCTTTCAACGTATGACATGTCCAAATTTGCAAATTGGGATTTTCCAATGTGTATGGAAATTTTTTATGGTTTTTAAATGTTTTTGGATGTATGTATGCCACAAGAGTTTTTATTGAATTAATCATAAGCCAAGTGTGGTGATTCATCCTGAAGCATGGATTTCTAGAGCCACGTGGCACCGGTATTTGAATCCTTTGGACATTTTTTGAGGATCAAACTTGTAGTGGATCAACTGTATGCTTCGTTTTGACCACACAAATATACATATGCCCTTGTAAGAGGCACTTCCAAAGACATTGGTTTTTATCATTTAGGGCATAGCTATGTAGACAAACCATGGAGGTATCCGCTGCTACATACCTTGAACTGGAACCTAAAGTTTATGAAGGCATAAGGGATTGATTGATCAAAGCCCATTTAATTAGTCTTTTTGGGCCTCTTGAAAATCCCTTACCTTTGAATTCTTAAGGAGTTTTCTAACTAACTATGTTGTTCAACAATCAATTAAGCTATCTGAAGCTTCAGTTTGAAGGTGAGAAGTAATGTGAAACTTTATGGTTGTAAGATTGCTAAGAGAGGTTGTAGTGCTAAGTTGCCTAAGCAGCCCTTGGCTTTAATTTGAAGCATCATTGCGTAAAAAAGGGACTCCATGTGTAACATATTTGATGATGAGGCCATGATTTTTACCTTAATGCCCACATTTTAAAGAGATAAATGTTCAGGTGCCTTGAAGGTAAATAAAACGACCCCTTAGGTACATTGTAATCATAACTAGCCATCATAGTTAAGTAAATTTCAAAAATAGATGACCATGCTTCTTTAAAGTTCTCTTGTATGAAAGGGAGGTCAACTTTAATAACATGAAGGAACATAGAATATGAAGATCGAATCATCATGTCATAGTAATTGATTACTATGTTTCTATGAGAAAATTCACATAACGTTTCATTTGCAACATGTCTTGCCAATGACAAAGCATGTTTCACTTTATTTAAGAGCAGAGATGTAAGATAAAACATTTTCTTTGAAACCTTAGGATTGCTTTTTTACATGAAAATTACGTGATTCTAGGATTTTTGTTCATGTTTGTCATACATTATGGCAATGTGCACTCAACTTTAGGGTTTTTGGTGGGAGTTATCTAGCATCAAGTTACAGAGTTAAAGAAAATTATGCACACCAAAACATTCCTTTTTTATACCAATATTATTTGTTTTTGAATGTTTTTCAGTTTTAGGAGTGTAGCCAAATTGGTAAAATTTTTGTGCTTATTTATAATATTTTGAGGATTTCCCTTTGTCACATTTTTATGTCGCAATTGGTTAAGGGTGAGTGAGATATAATTGAATTCTACTTTCAATTTGGGTAATTGGATTTTTTTTTGCAAAAATTAATGATTTGGGATGTTTCATTTTGAATCCAAAGAGAGGAGTCACAAAAATAACTGGTCCAACAACTCAACAACCTCTACTTTGAGACATTGAGATTTTTTTAGATGTATATGTGTTACCATTCTCTATAAATCTTTCAAGACAAATATTGCTAGAATCTCGTTTTGTATGCATTCATGTGTTACGTTAGACACTATACGACACAATTGGTGGGAAGGTGGGTTGGGAGAGGGTGGTTCACCCACCTTTTAACCATGAAGTTGTAGTGGGCTCCCTTAAATGATCTTTACAGATGGGTTGGTGAAGATCATGGTGATAATAACCCTTTCCAGTTTCAATGCTAGCATTTTTCTTTCCTACTCTAAAATTATTGGGAGTGTGATTGGGCCTTTTATGATGTGATAGGTAGTTTCCTAGTTTCACGAGTGAGATGTGTGACAAGGTTCGAAGACCTTTGCTTTGCCTCATTTGTATCCATACGGTAGTGTTTGATTACTTGAAGTTTTGCATTTTTTAATTTACACACTAAACCCTCCGTCAAGTTTCACGTTTTCTTAGTTTCTGAACTACATTGGACCATTTTTTTCATGTTTATGGAGAACCTTTTTCTTTCGTGATTACATGGGTTTGTTTGAATGATACAATCTGAAAGCCTTGACTGATTGTGCTTCGTTCTGTCTTTATGTATATGTATGTATATACACATATATACATATCATCTGTTTTTTTCGGAAACTGGAGTGCTTGACGCATTCGACTTCTGCTCTTGCCGCAGGATCCCGTAAGCGGAGGGAGTCGGTGGTGGGTTTGTATCAAGTAGTGTATTCAACCGTTGCCGTCCTCCCGCTCTTTGAAGTCCTGTTCGATCCCATAGTCGTCCCCTTCCAACAATCTCGAGGAACTCTGCGACGACTGGCTGTTGGCTGACCATCACCATGCCTGTTAAATGTCAGAAAAAAGCTTTGCGCATCCGATGTTGGCAATCCTTGTGGGTAGAATGTTTTTGGCGGCGCGATTGGTCATCGTTCCCAGCTGCCCAGGACCTCAAACATTTGTCTCTCCGTTTCGTAAGGTGTCATGAGGGGCCAACGTCGTTGCATGGTTCTGTTCTGTTACGGATGGTGGCTGCTCAACATTGGGGTCACAGTTTCGGCAAGCCGTTTTTGAGATGACGGGGTACCAGTGAGGTTGGTACGAGGACTTTGGGGCATATCGGGGACAGCAATGTGGAACTGTGGAACTTTGGTGGAAATGCTTCTCGATATTTCGAAGAGCAGTGGAAGACAAATCAAACCATAATTTTGTTACTTCTGATTCCAATGACAGCGATTATACTCCCAAGACATCGCCTTCCGATGTCAGCTTAAAAGGAACACATAAACGATCCCGCTTTTCCAAGCCATAACGAAACCTGTTTTAGCATCAAATCGGCATGTTGCGGCAGTTCACGGGTCGGAGTTGGTTCGAGAGACAGGATTGCTCAACCGCCGACAACCGCTGTCTTACCTTTGTCGGCGGCATCACAAAGCCCGCCATTTCCTTGCAGGTCCACCGAGCGCGTCGCCGTTGGCAACCTAACGGACACTCTTAGGCCGAGGCTGGTAAACGCTGGAAGTCGTCGCCAACAACGACTTCCAGCAGAATCGGAACCTGCGCGACATCTTCCTCCCCAATTCTGTTGGGTTCCGTAGTTTTAAGCGGTGTTTTCAGAAAAATTTAAGGCGGATTCCATCGCTTGGTGTCCATGGCTCGCAGTACATAAGACTGGTGGGGAGGTGAGTCCTTTGGAAGTGTCGCGAAGAGGGGCTGTTGAGCAGAGTGGATCAGGAGAAAAAAGGTGACGAAAATTTGGAAGGAGAGGAATGTCTTTTGTTGTCTCACCCGGTTGGTAGAGGGGGTTTGCCCGCTGAACCCCTCGGCGAGCTTGGGAGTTTCGCTCGGTGGCTTGGCGACGTCTCCAGGATGGGTCGGGCGTTGAAAATGTTGTTTCCGTCGGTGGGCCGGAGGCACGGCCACAAAGTCGGAGTCGGGTAGGGGTGACGGCAGGCGTGGGCGGTCGGATTGGATATGTCCAGTCCGATCGGATGGTCGTTGGCGGCCGATGTATTCTGGGGAGCCTGACTCGCAGGTCGCCAGATGCATGCAGCTATCCGTGGCAGGTGGAAGGAAAGCTGACGGAGCTGTAGTCCGATTCGTCGCACTCTGCCGAGCTGGCAGAGGTGCGATTGAGGCAGGAGCGAGAGCCATCGTGGGCTGTGGGTCCTATCGCGTCCAACCTCATGCACGCTCGCCCTGTGACGTGCATCCTGACGAACTCGCAAGGAGGCCTCCAACTCCACCCGCACTTGTTCCAATGGCAGCCGTCCCGGCGAAAGCCTCCAGAAAACCCTCCCAACCAGCGACAACAGGGCACCACACGTTCCCACCCCCTGCTCCTCCAACGTCGTCCGGCATAACCACGCCCAGAAGCCTCCCCCCCTCCACCCGCGATTATGGGATAGGTTCCCCCTCCCCCGGCGCACCAATCCGCCGACCACCACCACAGCCACCCCACCACTGCGTCTCTCTCTCTCTCCCCCCTCCCTCCCCCCCCAAAACCCTTTGCGTTCCCAGTCTATAAGACTGGCCATCGCAAAGGTACTGGCACCTTGCCAGTAATCTTGGGCATCGCTCCCGCTCTCTCAATATCCCGCGCACCCTCCCCTCTACCGCCTGACCATGGATCCCTCCATGAACTCCACCTCAATGGCAGCTGACGCGGTTGAGAACCCTCCCCTCGTTGAGCGGTTCAACCACATCAACGCAAAAAAGCGGCGCGCAGCCGGCATTGCATCCGGGGGTCCCGCCTCTACCCTCGCCGCCTCCTCTTCTGTCATGGCCGCGAGCGCTACCCCTAAGGGGCAGGGTGGATCAAAGGGGACCGGCATTCCGGCCTCCTCGTCTTGCTGTAAGAACGTCAATCCTGATTTTTCAAGCATCCAACAATGCTTAAACTGTGCCCCTTCTCCCCCCACGGGGGTTATAAATCATAGATCTATTTCCCCCCGCCCCTCCTTTTTTTGCACCATTTCGGCGTACTCCTCACCCATAAATGCCAACCCGGTTTTCTTACGTCGCACAAAAACGCTTGCCTCATCTGTCCTCTTACCCCTCCCCCCATCCCCTTCCTCTCCTCTCCACCGTGTCTGTCTTTCTCCCTACTGTCCAGAATATTGCCTTCAAAACCTCCACTTGGCTCTTGATGATCCTCTCATTGCAGACCATGGCTCTACGTCGGCTCAGGCGCGTCCTACCGCGGCGGACGTGACGCCAAGTAAGACCCTCACCGTGTCTCTCTCTCTCCCGCACGATTTCTCGCACCGCCCTGTATCCACACTCTCACACCTCTCTTTGCCACCAACCACACACGGGTTGGAACAAAACCCACCACCTTCCAAGAGTCTGGTTTTTCAACCCCCTCCCCTTCGCCCCTGCTCCCTTCCTTTTCCGCTTTTCTCCCAATCCCCACCCTAACAGAAACCCACGATCCCTCCCCCCCTCTCCAAGATTTGATTAAATGCCCCCTACAGTCCAACTACACAGTCCCCTACGTTTTGCCCATTTACCCTCTCCTAATCCCTAGTCCCAAGAGTTGCATCAAACATCATTTCAACAAACGAGCTTCCCTTTCTCCCCCTGCCTCTTGCTCTCTTGTTCAATTTGCAGATGACCCCACTCCTCAAGAGAAGGCCTTGGACGTCGCAGACGCTGTCAATGCCCTGGCTGCCCTCGAGACCCTTGATGCTTTGACACCATCTGAGCTAGTGCCTCAGGTTGTGGATGTTGGAGAAACCTTTCACTCCCTGAACAAAACTGCCTTGAACCACACGTTCTTTCTGTACTTCCCTGCTGTGTATAAGGACTTCACCCAGGAAATCCAACGTGAACTGAGATTTCAGATTTCAGAAAATAGGGTGATGTTTTCTGAAGGTATGCTTGAAGTTGACTTCATTTGCTCTGAGGTCAACCGTAACAACATGCGGCATGTTAAGATGACAGTCCGAGTCCCGGAATTGTCCGATCTGACTGCCTTAGAAGCCTTGCTTCCCCTCCGCTTTCAACTTGTATCGGGTGACTTTGTGATTGTCGACGGAGTGCCAGTGGCAAACCCGGCCTTCCTGGCGGCACTGGACTCTGCGAACCCGCCCCCGGTTGGTATCTTCCGAGAATTTCCATCCCGTCTTACCCCAGAGGAAATCAAGGACATGCTTTGCGTGCAATGCCTGAGCGGTCGCCCCCGCCCCATCTTCAAGGACATCATGCACCTCCACTATTTCAAGGACCCGGTCACCGGTGCTTCCAATGGCACCCTCCAAGGCATCATCATCCCACAAGACGGTGATGCTTCCCTCGACCTTGTCCCAGCTGCCATCACCATCTTCAATCGGAACAAGCCAGCACTCATCAACATTTCTACTTTCAAGTGTGAGATTTGCGGTGGCAACCACCGCACCCGCGATCACAGCATCTTCCCCCTCCTCCGTCGCTCCAACGTGGGACATCTTGCCAAGGCCTACGTCCTTCAAGTTCATGAGATGAATAGTACGGTTGCTAATTTCCCTCTCTCATGTTACCTCAACTTCACGTCTTCGCTACTTCAATGCCTCCTCTTCATTTCCCATATATATGCACATCCCTTCACATATGAATGTCTGGTCTCACTCTGGTGCAGCAAAGATGCTTCCCAAGACCAAGTACATCCTTGCACTCCTCGCCGACCCCGGCATCACGTGGTCGTCTATCAAGAAGCTGATGGAGCACAGGTTCTGCGATCTCCTTGTATGCAACCTGGCCAATGGGAAGACCATCATCTCTGCGATCGAGCATGTCAAGATGGACACCCATCGCAACGCGATCCGTGCGGCTGCCGAAACCGGCCTCACTCCACCACTCTTCCTCGATCGCGCAACAATGGTCTTCCCAACCCTCATCCGCCTCCTGAACGACCGCACTGTCAATTAGATTGTGCTAGACCTACATGCTATGACGTCCCATTGGGGATACCACGAGGGACTCCTACCTCTGAACCTTAGTGCCGAACTATGTCAGCTTATAGTTGGAATGATATGAGTTTTCCCCTTGCCAATCTCCGTATCCTCTCCCATAAAGCTTCTATTCAACAATTTGATAAGCGCACCCTCTCCCAAGTGCATAGCCTATTCTCAATAAAACTCCACACATGGAATCACACAAAGAAATCGAGGGCAAGAGGCTCACACAAGGAAGAGAAAGGCTTCCCCCGAAATCCAATCTTCCTTTACCATCCCCCTGAGTTAGCATACCACTTTGTCCACAAAACTCTTCGGAAGTTTTTATCACTCAACGTCAAATGGACTGTCCACCTTTCACATCTCCGTTGGACTCTTCCTAGATCCAATCGTAATCACCTTTACACCGTCCATCAAGACGCATCAACATGTAAAGGAACGCCCGGACCAACCCCACAAGAAGACCATACTGCCTCCTACCACCCGGATCTTCCATCCCCCACTCTACGATCAACTTTGAGCACAAGACACCGCCTCCAAACTACAAACTTGCTTCCGCCTCCTACACCTCACGCTAGAAGGCATCTCTCCAACGCTCTCTCCCATTATTTCACCGAACCCACCCCTCACACTAGCGCAACAACTCCTACTAGTCATCAACCCTCTAATTTTCCTCCTGCTACCTCCACGACAACCCGGCCAGCCCAAACCCCCAGCAAAAAGGTCTCTCCTAAACTGGTAATGCCCCTGCTTCAATCCTTCACAGGAAGTAAAACGCGCCCTGGAACAAGTAAGGGCCCTAAAATCTCACAGACAAGCTTTCATCATGCCTTGATATCTACCTCAAGTAGCTCTCCACAGCAACCTGTCCACTCCTCCCCCTCCGCACCCCGAAACACTACAGACAATAACAACCTCTTTCCACTTTTGGCGTCAAGAGGTACAAACAAGACCTCTTCCTCTCCCCACCTCATGAATAACCTCAACATAGCTGTACTGAACGTCAACAGCCTCGGCCCAAAAAAGAAATGGGACACCCTCCTGTCTTTTGTGAGGTACCATAAATTGGACATTCTTGCATTGCAGGATACTCGCCTTTCCTCCCACATTCTTAAACGATCACTCGCATTGGAACTGAAGGCACGGATCCTACCAGCGCAAACGATTGGCGACATGACAAATATTCTCATCTTCAACGACGATATCCACGTTAAACAATCACGTGCCCACGAGTCAAGACGACTACTTCACACCTCGTTGACATGGCAAAACTTCACCTTTGACATTGTCAGCTCATACTTCCCTGCCCAGCCACAGGCACGACTCCGCTTCCTACAACAAAAATTCAATTCTTTCCTCGAGCATAACTACAACCCCCACATGATCCTCGCAGGAGACTTTAACTTTGTAGAAAGCCCTCTGGACCGCACAACCAGGAAAGTAGACTCTCGGGAGATCAATCATTTCCAACGGATCACAAGTAAGCACATGCTTGAAGATACATTCCGTAAGCTTAATCCAAACACTTTTTCCTACACCTTTGTATCTAAGCAAGGCGGTGGATCAAGGATCAACCGCTTCTACCATTCACCAGAATTAAACGGTGTCATCTCCTCAAGCTCCCATCAGGTACTTTTCCCTGGACTCTCCGATCATCACCAATGTGAAGTTCTCCCTCTAAACCATCCCATCATGCCGCACAGAGGCCCTGGCTACTGGCGCTTAACCACCCTTCTCGGGAAACCAAAGGCACAACAGCTCATTCCCCACCTCTCCTCTACCTTTGACTGGTCCACAATAAAACAAAGGGCAAAAGATTTTTTGTACCATACTCAAAAGTCGAAAATCAGAGGCGCACGAATACCTTAAAATCCCTCATTCGGAGAACACAGCTCGCGACCTACAAATTACAACGGAACCCCCATCGCTGGAACCAACAAATGTTACAAACTCTGCAAGCTCACCTTCATCGGTACTTGATACACGAACAAAACTTCCTTACACTCAAGGCTCGCATTCGGGTCCAAACTGACGCAGAGATACCCTCCCGGTTCCTGTCCAACCGGATACGCAAACGCATGTGACAAACTACTATACCCTCCCTCACCCACCAGAACAAAACCTTAACGGAGCAAGAGGCTATAAGGACAGCAATCCATACATTCTACTCCGATCTATGTCAGGAAAAACCAAACATCCCAGCTTCCCACCCATTCTTCCGCGTGCCTCATAAGATTACTTCCCCTCATCTAGCTCACACCCTGATCAAGCCTTTCACCATACAAGAATTTAAAGATGTCCTAGACTCCCTCCCGCGGGGCAAGTTCCCTGGCCCCGATGGTCTCCCAGCAGAATTCTACGTCTCCTACTCCACCTTCCTCCTCCCCCAGCTCATGGCACTGGTCCGCAAGGTCTTTCCCTCTTCAGAAATCCACGTGTACACAGACGAGAACCTTACAGCCTCTATCACCACCCTCATCTACAAAAAAGGAGATAACCAGGACATCTCCAACTACCGCCCCATTTCTCTCTTGAACACGGACTACGAGATACTTGCAAAACTCCTAGCAAATCGTCTGGCCAAAGTTTTGCCATCCATCATTCACCCAGACCAAACTGGGTTCATTCGTGGTCGAACCATAAAAACTACAATATCTGAAATCCTTGATTTCCAACATTGGGCCATCAACTCTAATCCTAACTCTGGCCTGATCTTTGTTGATTTTGCCAAAGCTTATGACTCCCTAAATCGATCTTTCCTCTTCCACGCCCTCCATCACATGGGAATCCCCCCTCTCTTTGTCTCGTGGGTAGAATCTCTACACAACCTTTCTACAACACGCATCCTTGTAAACGGCTTCCTAACAGACAAGGTTCCTATCAAGTCAGGGGTACGACAGGGCTGCCCACTTGCACCATACCTCTTCATCTGCGGCATGGAATTCATCGCAAACACCATTCGCCATGAACTCACGGGAGTTCGTATGACCGAACACCTTAAAAAAACATTTGCTGGGTACGCGGATGATGCCACCATCTTCGTA
>SZWC01006870.1:91665-117917 GCA_023375785.1 Penium margaritaceum | reverse complement strand
ATGGTATGGTATGGTATGGTATGGTATGGTATGGTTTGGTATGGTATGGTATGGTATGGTATGGTATGATATGGTATGGTATGGTATGGTATGGTATGGTATGGTATGGTATGGTATGGTATGGTATGGTATGGTATGGTATGGTATGGTATGGTAGGGTATGGTATGGTATGGTATGGTATGGTATGATATGGCATTGCTATCATTTGATTATCATACGGTATAGCATGCTATTGTATGGTATGGTATGGTATGCTATGGTATGCTATGGTATGCTATGGTATGCGATGGTGTGGTCTTGTGAAGGCTTGTATGGTATGGTATCGTAAGGTGTGTTATGGTACTGTATGGTATGGTATGGAATGCTATGGTATCGTATGGTATGGTATGCTATGGTATGGTATGGTATGGTATGGTATGGTCTGGTATTGTATGGTATGGTAGGGTAGAATAATATGGTATGGTATGGTATGTTATGACATGGTATGGTATCGTATGATATGCTGTGGTATGGGATGGAATGGCATTGTATAGTGTTTATTGGTATGGTTTGCTATGGTATGGTATGGTATTGTATGGTACATCATAGTATGGTATGGTATGGAGTGGTATGGTATGGTATGTTATGGTATGGTATGGTGTGGTATGGTTTTGTATGGTATGGTATGGTGTGCCATGGTATGAGATGGCATGCTATGGTATGCTATGATATGAAATTATATGGATGGTTTGGTATTGTGTGGCATGGAATGGTATAGTACGGTATCGTATTCTATGGTATGGGATGGTATGGTGTGGTGTGCTATGGTATGGTATGGTATGGTATTGTATGGTATGGTATAGTATGGTATGGTATGGTATGGTATGGTTTGGTATGGTATGGTATGGTGTGCCATGGTATGAGATGGCATGCTATGGTATGCTATGATATGAAATTACATGGATGGTTTGGTATTGTGTGGCATGGAATGGTATAGTACGGTATCGTATTCTATGGTATGGGATGGTATGGTGTGGTGTGCTATGGTATGGTATGGTATGGTATTGTATGGTATGGTATAGTATGGTATGGTGTGTTATGGTATGATATGGTATGGTATAGTATGGTATGGTATGGTATGGTAAGGTATGGTACGGTCTGGTATGGTCTGGTATGGTATGGTATGGTATGGTATGGTATGGTGTGGTTTGGCATGGTATTGTATGATATCGTATGTTATGGAAGGGCACGGTATCGTATGGTATGGTATGGTATGGTATGGTATGGTATGGTATGGTATGGTATGGTGTCAAGCGGAGATCCACCGCATGTCCGCTGGGAGAAATGTGGATCCGCGGAAGGAAGTTGCCGCGACCTACAAGTCCGCCAAAAGAGGTGGCTGCGGCCACCTCCTACACATCCGCGGGGGAGGGTGAGGGGCAAGCTGCAGAGCACCGGAGAACGCGCAAAGATGCTGGCTCCCGCAATGGGGTTGTGGGAGAGCGTAGGATGGCGCCGAATCGAGTGGCGGGGGAGGAGAAGAGGTGGGAAAAGCTGCTGCCAGGAAACAAGTAATCAACGGCGGCTTCTCTACAGCTAAGAGAAGCGATTGTCACGGAGGAGGCGAGAAAGGGCGGGATAGGTCGAGATGAGGATCCGCGGTGGAAAGGGAACACGTACCAAGCCACGGAGAGGTGGGTGTGTAGCAAGAGTGTCGGACGTGCAAGACATCCGCCAGCAGAACCGGATGTTAGGAAGAGGGAGGCATGAGCTCGGCCAATGAGAGCCCAGGGTTCGCAGACGTGATCAAGGAGGAGGGTCAGGAGGATGCATTGCGCGAAGACGAAGACTTAAGAAGAACACAAGATTGCGTGCACCCAAGCCGCAGAATGAAGGGTAGAAGTAGAAGCAAGACAGAGAAATGCAGAGGAAGAAATCTGTTGTGTGATTGAGGACAAGACCCGTGGTACGCGTGACACACCGTGTGGAGTCCGAAGTAGAAGAAAGAGTGTAGGAGACTTAGAGAGCTAGGGTGGGAGGTGAAAAAGTGCCTGTGCAGCGGAGGAACCAGTGTGATCTGACCTTGATATAGTCTTGTGCCATCTGACTTGATGCAAGTGTGATCTCCAGTTAAAGACTCCAGTCTTGACTCATTCAGATCCAGCATACCACCTCATGCATTCTTGATCCGCGCATTTTTCAATCAAATTCTTACCTCCATTCCCGCTTCCCATCAGAAATCCGCTACCCGTCTCAGATAAAGGAAGCGTGCTCACTGCGGAGGCATTATGCGGAGGACGATATCTCCTCTACCGAGAGTGTGTCTGTCCCACTAATTGCTCAGCCTCTGATCTTAGGTCCAACAAGGATTTCGTTAGGAACCATCACCACCAAGGAACGCAAGTAGAATGAAGAGTGCTACCGGCGAGGTCGCGACCTTGCGCACGGCCATAGAACGGGGTTCCGTAGGCAGAGGAGTTTGAGGCCACAAGGCCGCAGGCTCTCGTGCTGGCAAGGAGTGAGCCGCGGAGCACTACCCACGTGCGGAGTCCTGAGGGTGGGAGGCATCCGCGGAAGACCAGGAGGGACAGCGTAGGATAACGGAGCAGGTACACCGCGAAACCGAAGAGCAGCAAAGACGCGGAGCAGATCTGGCGTGGAGCCAAAGAGTCCGGAAAGAGAACATTGCGCGGCAAAATTGGGGGTATCAGTGTTATGGTACGGTGAGCGTGGAGAGTTCTTTGCTCTTTGCCAACAGAACTGCACGTACCTTCAGATTCAGTCATACATATCGGCAACCAGCTTTGTGCATCACGACACGCAAAGGCGGCACCAACAGTATTCACAGCAAACTTCGGTATGCCACTTCCTGCCGCAGTGTGCGGCCACACAAGCAAACAATAGAGACACCTCCCCCACGCCCTCCTGTACGCCCGTCAGTTCATCGCCGGGCGCGGATCCACTGGTACGGCACCAAAGAGTCATCGAGTAGCTGGAACAGCTACACTGGCGGCGTATCATGGATGCGTTGCACGATTGCGTGGAGGTAGAAAGTTTACACAGCCAAGATGTGCACGGGACTTGCCAGCTCCAGGCCAACGACTCTATGGAGCAGAGGTGGTTTTCCAATGTGCCACCGCCAGCAGACGGACTATCCGAGAGTGAGAAGTCCATAGCATACCAAGGACCAGTCTACTAGCGGCGCGGCAGAAGACAACCACCACGGGTAGAAGAGGAGGACTACTTGCCCTTGGCGCCCTTAGCAGGATTGGAAACCTCCCCGGCTCCATATGTCTCCACAGTGCTTACCATGGAGGTTGCACACCGCCACGAGCTGCAGCTGGGACACATGCCGGCAGAACACTCACTTTCAGCAAGGGGAAACAGGGTGGTGAGACAGCCACCACAGGGAATCTCTACCGAACAATTGGGCATGCTGCCTGCCATGCCAGAGACGGAGCAACAGCCCTATCCACAAATAGGGGAACAGGCAACAGTGGGACAGGCAGCTGGCGCTGGACAGCCCATCACACCGAAAGAGGTACCTTTGCAAGTGAATCCGCGGTCAACTACCTTGAACACCCTAATGACACCAAGCGTGAGGGCAACAGCGAGTCAGAACCCACAATCTACAGGATGGCAAGGGACACCACCATTGGAACAGAGAAGGGGGATGGTGAATCAATCACTTCTAGCCCTGCAGCCAGTATACGCAACCCAGCAGCCCCTCATAGGGCCTCATCCTCACCTCAATCCAGGATTGCCTGGGACTCTGCCGCAAGCGAGGCCTGTGGCAACCTCCTCCACCACAGCCCCATCGAGATGGATGATGATGGGCACATGGGCCACACACTCCGCGGCACGAGTAACACTATAGGCCCCTGTGCAGCAGACACCGTCACAGCAATCGCCAATCCCCATGGCAACGTTGATGATGCCCATGACGGTTGGACACCCATTCTATCATCAGTTGCTGATGGGTACCGCGCCAGCTGGAATCACGGTCCATGCACCACCACCTCCCAGCCAGGTTCAAACGACTGTGCCCCACTCCGCCTATCCTGCGCTCTCGCCAAACCCAGGAACCACTGTAACCCATGCAGTACCTACTACCACCCCGCTCTACCACTCTGCAGTGACATACTCTATACCGCAGGATTATTGGCTGCCACGACCTACGGCCCCTGCCGCACCAAGCACACAGACACCACCCCTTGGGACTACCTTTTATTACGCACCCTACGCCATGCAGGCGACCCCTGCAACCCACTACTATACCCTCTGGCGGCAGCTCCGATGAGCGGCACCAGACCAGCACCTCAGGGACAGCCACAAACTAGCCACATGGGTTATTCGGCGGCTGCGACCTCGTATCCACTTCCCGCGGTGACATCTATGGCCAATCGGAAGACTGTGCCCCAGCTGTAGTACGTGTCGCGCAACCAGCCAACATTCCGCGGCTGGACATCTTCAAAGGAACCCATGAGTAGGACCCGTGGACATGGTTGAAGCAGATCACCATGTATGCCAGCATAGGGCGAATTCCACCAGATCTTTGTTTGGCCACCGCGGAGCTCCATTTGTAGGGCGTTGCGGAGGATTGGTACAATACGCGAGCGCCGTTCAACTCCTTCGAGGACTTTGGCAACGCGCTGATCGAGCGTTTCAAGCGGCTGACCAAGGAAGAGGCACTCCGCAAGATTGAAAAGGAGGTCATGCGGAAGGATACCGACATCCATAAGTTTTTGGATCAGTTCCTTGCTTGGGCATTGGTCGCAAAGAGCCCTCAAGGGGAAGGGCTGCCGCTATGGGTCCTACTGCAGAATCTCATTCGCGCACTCCCCGATGAGATCAGTAGTCTGATGATCCCGGAGCGCTACCAGTCCCTACAGGATGCGGTGCAGGACGCCACAGCCAATTCTACGCGGCAGCTATCTACGCAACAGCATCAAAGCAGAGGCTCACATACTCTAGCACCAGCAACATAGGCCCCTCAACGCAAGCCAAAGGCGTGTTACACCTGCCAGAGCTTATAGCACATCGCTTAGGACTGCCCGCGCAAGCGACAGGGTGCTCCGCGCACCGACCCCACGCAGCACGACCCCATGGTGCAACAGTGGCAGCGGTATTACAATCAACCATGGCACGACCAGCAGCATCAGTAGCAGGCGCAAGCTGGGCGGCAGGCACCGGACCATCAACCCCATGCTGCCCCGGGCGGGCAAGGTATTCTACCCAACCCACGGGCATCCGCAAACCCTGCGAGCGGAGCCTACAACGTCAAGCGGGGGCTATCGATGGCAGAGGACGAGACCACATAATTCCCTCCCACTACTGAAGAGACAACTCTCATTGTACAAGCCCAAGAATTAGGCCTGCGCGGATGGGATCTACAAGTGGCAGCAAGGGTACAAGAGGATATGAGGCACAAAGCAGAGGCCGCGAAGGAACAATTTCAGGAGGCAGTTGTTAATCGCACCGTCATGCCGGAGAAACGACGACAGTCAAAACCACCACTCCAAGTGGAAAAGCACCCCGCCCCATCTTTGAAAACACCCAACATAGCTCCACCAGCCCCGGAGAGAAGCACTGACCCCGTCCAACGCCTATTTGCTACCCCCATTGCGGAAGTCAACTTCTTTGAGTTCCTCCGCATTCATCCCGAGATCGCACCACGACTAAAAGAGGAGTCCGACAGGGCCAATCAACGCCTCCAAGCTGTGGGCATCTCCCTCAACTGTACCACGCCTACACCCGGCGCACAGAACACTCGTCGTGCAGTACTCGAGACTTCATTGGCATTGAGTCTTGCGGAAGGAGAGTGGGGATGGGCACCACAGCCCTTGAAATCACCGCGACGGGATGACAACCTATACGAGGTCGCCTGTTGTGTGGTTTTGATATGTGGAAGGAAGTTCCTGGCCATCATCGACACAAGGGCCACTCACACCACTGTGGCGTTCCGCGTCCTCCTCGTGGTCAGATGGGCAGACCGCATCCTCCCCACACGCCGCCTTTTTACCAACTTGGCGGGCGAAATGGACTATGGAGACGAGGAAGTTAATGGCCTCCCCATGCAGGTGGGGTCCCTCCACGAGCCAGTGAACGTCCAAGTTACGCGAGCCCGGACGTATGACGTGCTGTTGGGCATGGACTTCCTTATACCGCGGCAGGCCTACCTTCTCTTCTCCCTGGGAATCATGCAGCTCCACTCCCCATCCACGGAAGAAGCGTACTGCCCTATCACCATTGGTGACAAGGCGTCGATACCGGTCACCGGCGGTGAATCATTTTCTCTCCTAGATGCTGTGGCAGAGGACTCCTAGGCCCATGCGGACAGGTCACAACCCCTCCCAACGGATGTGCCTGACACGGAACAGATCTCAGCCGGTGACTGGTAGGAACTCGCGGAAGAGCCCACCGAACCTGGAGTATACACCAACCTCCTGGGACTATGGAATAGGGGACAGCGAGTCTGGAGAACTCGCCCTCTACTTGAGGAGGAAGAAGAGTTCTACCCACTCCGTGACACAGCGCCACCACCACCTCCGCGATGGGATCACATGCTCCATGCACAACTCTCCGCCACACAAAAGCAAGACTTCTGCGACTTACAAGATGCATTTGCAGACATCTTTGCTGGATCTGTAATTGACTTGGGGGTCGTGGAAGCATTCCATATCATCGTAGCGGGGGATTCCGCGCCCACAAAACAGAAGGTGCGGCGCATCCTCCCTCACCAAGAGAAGATCATCACAGAGGGGCTCGCGGAACTCAAGGCGCAAGGGGTGATTGTCCCCATCATTAGCCCCTGGCGTGCCAACTTGGTCATCATGGGAAAGCCGGACGAGTCCAAACAATTCTGCGTCGACTTTTGCGACCTCAACCGAGTGACCAAAGAGGACGCATACCCCATGCCATTGATCATCGATGTATAGGAGCGGCAACGGGGTCGCGGATGGTTCGCAAAGCTTGACGTCAAGGCTGCCTTCCATGCCGTTCCCATGCACCCGGACTCCATTGCCAAGACAGTATTCATGACGGCAAAAGGTCTATACACATTCACAAGCATGCCCTTTGAACTCCGCAATGCCAGCGCGACATTTCAGCGGGTTATGGACTCCACCCTCCGCGGCATCCCAAATGTCAGTTGCTACATCGACGACATCATGGTCGCGGCTCACACCTTTGAAGAGCTGTTCTCCTCCCTAGCCGCTGTCTTTACTGCCTTCCGCAAGGCCAAACTCAAGCTCAAGGCAGCCAAGTGCTCCATTGGAGCTGCAAAAATGGAGTTCATTGGTTTTGTGATGAGTGCGAATGGCATCAAGACTGATCCTGAGAAGATTGTGGCAGTGCAAGAATGGCATCAGCCCACTTTTGCGGGATAAGTCAAAATCTTCTTGGCTTTTGTCTCCTTCTACCAAAAGTTCGTCCGCGACCACGCACGCATCATCAAGCCACTCCAGGAGTTGACGCACCAGGATGTGCCGTTTGACTAGACATCAGAATGCGCGGACGCCCGGACGGAAATCAAGCACCGCCTAGTCACCGCACCCATGCTCAAATTCCCTGACTTCAACCTCCCATTCTGCATCATCACTGATTAGTTGCAGGATGGGCTGGGCGCCATCCTATCCCAGTCGGTGTAGGAACCAACCCAGAAGGTCATTTCGTACGCCAGTCGTGCTCTCACGGAAGGAGAGCGAAAGAACGCGCCGGTGAAACACGAGTGCTTGGCTGTCCTTAAGGCTCTCCAACACTTCCGCGACTACATCAAGAATGGCAAATCATTCACGGTCTTCACGGACCATCGGGCTCTCCAATGGCTCCTCACCACCCAGAACCATGAGGGTCTCCTAGCCAAGTGGGCACTCCTCCTACAGTGCTACAACATGAAGATCAAGCACCAGCCCGCGGTCGCCAACCGCAACGCGGATGCTCTGAGCCGACTTCTGCGCCATGACTGGCCAGAACCTGACCAAGCACTTTCGGGAGCTGCGGAGCATATCCCTGAGGTCCTGGCACCGCCACCAGCCACAGAAGTGCAAGGGAGTAGCACAAGAATTTGATGAGGAAGGATAGGAGGTTGCCCTGCAACTCCTGTATGAAGTCAACCCTACCGCGGAGGTCGCCCTCACGGACACCCTACCAGCTTTCCCCATGTCTAGACTGCAACTTGCTTGCCGATACAACCCCACCATCCGTGGATGGACACTGAAGGAGATTGCACCCCATCTTCCCCCGCGACATGCACACCTGCGAACCTCGCGACCGCCCACCAGCACCCCACAGACCTGCCTCACAAGCAACACGGACACTCCTCAGGTTCTCGCTACCCCACTCCTTGACAACCGCCATCCCCTCACCCTGGTAGACTTCCTTCTTCACTCCCCTGAGTCCGCAGAAAGTCTCCGCGCCCTCTTCACCAGTCACAATCCCTCCCTTTTCCCTCTTGGCATCCGCCTCTCATGCATGCGCGATAGCATGACCGGCATCCGCTTGCTATCCCGATGCATCCTCCTCACTCACTCTGGTGCGCACGATGCCGCCGCACGTGCCTCACGCACCTGGTCACCCGCGGCTCTTACCCCCGGACCGCCCGCACCTTCCGAGGTCCACGTGGCTTGGTGTTTTGTGTGGATATGCGGACGCAAGTTTGTGGCCATCTTGGACACCGGTGCTACACACACCACGATCGCGCTCCGGATGGTCCGTTCGCTCCACATGTAGTACCTCATCCAGCCCACTCGCCTCCGCTTCCCCATCTCCACCGGTGACATCGACGCGCTGCTCAGACAAATCGTGGGCCTTCCCATGCAGGTGGCAAATGTACATGCGGCGCACACTGTCTAAGTTTGCAACGTCTGCACGTATGACATCCTGCTAGCGGCGGACTAGCTCGCGCCGCGCCAAGCGGATGTATTAATCAGCGCAGGTATCCTCAATCTCATTTCGAGCTCCAGTATCCAATCATTCACTCCACTCTTCACTTCGCGTCAACCATCTCCTCGCCCGTCCCTACCCACCTCCGACTCAGTTCTCCCAGGCGCTCGACACACTCGACGGGTCATGCCTAGTTGGGCTCTCGCCCGCGAAACCATTAACATGGCACAAAACCAATGCACGAGGACCGCGCCTCCGTTGCGGAGGGGTGGGCCCTCCCGACGTCAGGTACGTCGCCTTGCTCTCAACTCGGGCGCAAGACACCGATCGACAAGGACACCAACACCACAAGCGGGGGCAGCGGCCCCACCGCGGCCAAGTCCCACAACAAGAACAATACCGGCAAGGGAACCAACATCACACATGACCGCGACAGGCGTGTCCCAACATGGCCCTGCTGCAAGAACACCTCCGACACCAGTGACGGCCACGCCAGCAGCGGTTGCGGCCTCAGCGCGGCCCAGTCCCGCCACAGGGACAATCCCGACACGTGCCCCAACACCGGCAGCGGCGATCCCACCGTGATCCAATCCCGCGGAAGGAACATCAACACAAGCCACACCGCCTGCGGCGAGATTGACAGGTTCATCACGACAGAGCCTGGCTACAAGCACACCACCCACACGGATACTCAGACGCACGGAACCCACGGCAAGAGCAACACGAACAGCGGCAAGAACAACCGCTAAACCAGCATCAAGTCTGCGAGATGGGGCCTAGGCACTGACTGCCCCAACTCCCTCCGCGGCGATGACGGCGCTCTCCCACTCGCCGCCAGCTTTGCACGGTAGCCCAACCCGACAGCCCGCACGCCCCCTGCTGGGCACAGGAACGGTGATGGAAAGGCAAGGATGCACCTTGAAGAAAGCTCGAGGGATGGCGAGGAGCAGCCCAAGGAAGCCTTGCTGTTCGAAGTCGTGAGCAGCGTCATGCTCCAACTGCTGACAAAGATTCCACGCGTGATCCGCGTGGAATTTGCGGATTCACTGTTTGGCAAAATGTGGCAGGTGGTGTTGAAGGGAGCCGCAACGAGTGCATTAGCCCTCGGACTGCACAAAAGGCAGGTACAACTGCTGGAGACAGCAGGCGCAAAACGCCTCGTTTTGGCATTACGGGACAGTCAGAGCATCAACCCAGGGCTGGCGAGCGACATGACAGGTGTCACGAAACTGTTGGACACCAAACGGCCAGACCCATCACAGGAAGCTGCTCGAGTGTGGTGGAATAGGGTGCGGAGGAACCCGCGGAGTAGTCTGGAGGACTTCCATGATGTACTTAGTGTGATTCAACTTGATCGTGCCTGCTGCTTGATTAGGATGCACGGCTATCCCGAGGTAGAACTCGAAGAGACCCATCTCCTTCATCTTCAACATGTTGCTGAGATCTGTCTTCAGCTTGTTCAATAGTTCCACCGATGACGAGCAGATGATCAGGTCGTCCACGTATAGTGCAACCAGCATCAACCTTGCTCATACTCCTACACATAGATACCAGGGTCATTCTGGCAGTGCGTGAAGGTGAGTCCGGCCATGAAGCCGTCCATCTCCTTGTACCACATCCTTCGGGACCGTTTCAACTCGTATTGTGCTTTGACCAGTTCGCAAACCTTGGCCTCTAGAGCTTTCACTCCCTCGAGGACTTCCATCAGCACTTCTTTGTCTAGCTTCCCGTAGAGGAAAGCTGTCTTGAGATCCATCTCGTGGACCTCCCGATCTTTTGTAGTAGTGATGCCTAACATGGATCTGAGAGAGGCAAATGTGACGACAGGCACAAAGGTCTCCTCGTACTCTGAGCCTGCACCCTCGGATAAACCCTTCACCACAACTCTTGCCTTGTACTTGTCGAAAGTACCATCTTGCTTGAATTTCTTCCGGAGTACCGACTTTGATCACAACACGTGCGCGTTTGGAGGCCTGTCCACCAAAGCCCATGTTTTGATCTCTTCAATGGATGCAACTTTGCTATCCACTGCTTCCTTCCACTTGGCCGCATCTGACATATTCATGGCCTCCGTTACGGTCACAAGCTCTCCTAGAGCCAGGCATGACCAGCTGAGTCCGGTCCATCCCGCACTCTCACATCCTACTTGGGCAGAGGTTTCTTATGGTGCGTACTATGCTGGTGTTTTGCTGGTGGTGCTTCAAAAACGTTGCTTTTGTTACTCCTGCGCTGCCAGTGGTCCGTTGTTTGAGGAAGAGCCACCGGCCTCAGAGTTTGACTCAGAGGCCTCGGACGACTCAGACTCACTATCAGAGTCCGCCGTTGTGTCAGCTTGCAATGCCATTGCTCTGGGGGGTGTAAGGCGTGGTTGTCTTTACACGCCTTTGCACGCCTCGTTCTCACCATCGTTGTCCGTGTACAGTGCCTTGACCTTCTTGTTTGTCTGCCGCTCAACCATCGCGATAAACTCTTCCAGCTTCTCCTTCCCATCTCCTTTTGTCTTGAGGGAGTAGATCCACATCTTACGACTATGGTCATCGATGAAGGTGAAGAAATACTTGCTGCCACCGTTCCAAGCGGTGCGGAATGGTCCACACATTAGAGTGATTCAGGTCCAAGATTGCTGCCACACGTTGCCTATCACCCTCAAAGGGCTTTCTCTTTGCCTTGCCTTGGAGGCATGGCTCACACAGCTTTTTTCACTTTCCCTCATACCTGGCCTTGCATCCCTCCATATCATGAACCAGTTTGTGCTGCTGCATAGCTTACAGTGTACTGTCAGCCACATGGCCAAACCGCTTGTGCCACAGGTCAGCATCTGTGTCGGTGGAGTATGCCGCCGTGGTGACGGCTTGTGGTCAGGCTTTGGAGACTTGGGCTCTTCAACCACCGCATATCCCTCATTTGTAGTTTCAAGGGGTTTGGTCTACAACACGTAGGGCTCATCAACTCTTGGGACCTGTGCGACAAGACTCTGTTTGAAATAGGAGATCTTGATGTCCTTATTCTTGACAGTCACGGCCTCCTCCTGCGTGAAGATGACAGTCATGTTGTGGTCCGTGATTTTGGACAATGGCAAGGGGTTTGCCGCAAAAGACGGCATGTAGATGACGTTCTCTAGTTTCAAGTCTTTTTCAGCACCGTTCACGTTGACGCTGATCAACATATCTCCCTTGCCTTGCGCATGGGCAAGGCTCCCGTTGTCACATCTGAAGCGAAGTTCAGTATCCCCAATTGAGATGAATCCATCCTTCTCCCTTGAAGAGTGGTGGTTCGTGCCAGAGTCGAGCCCGTAGGCTCCACGCTTGAGCATTGCCGCTCCCTTGGTTACTAGCACGCTCTTAGCCATCATGTTTGTCAACTCCTTCTTATCCTTTCCTTTGCCTTCATATCTACCACCATGATCTCCGTCTTCCTTCTTGGGAGCCCTGCATTCCCGTGCCCAATGCCCAGGATTGCCACAATTATGGCACTTTCGAGGACGCTTTGAAGTCTTTCCATTGCCTCCATTCCCTTTTCCTCCACTGCCACCGCTTCCGCTGCTGCTCTCACAGGAAGAGGAGTAGTTGCCACAACCACCGTACTCTATTGCATAGGCTAAAATGTTGGCCTGACTAGCGATGCGACGCATGGCCTTATTGCGCACGTACTCGGGTACTGCCTCATACGTCAAATCCTCCTCCTTCCAACCACCAGAAACGATGATTAGAGGATCCCAGCTTTCAGGTGGCGCCATCAGGAGGATCATGGCCTGCATGTTGGTATCAATTTCCCAGTTCATTAAGGTCACTTGCTAAAGCAATCCTTGAAACCGCAATAGGAAGTCCGGAATCAACTCTCCCTTGCTCATCCTCGTCGAAATCAGCTTTTGTAGGATGAAGAGGTGATTTGCAAGAGCCGTTGATTGGTGTACAAGAGCAAGCTTCTCATAAGCCTTTGATGCATATGTGATATCTTGAAGGTGGACATGCTGTGACTCATGCACTCATGTCACAAGAATCGCAATTGCCACGTCATTTTTGACACTCCACACTTCATATCAAGGATCTATTTTTGGAGGTTCAACCTCTTCTCCAAGGAACATGTTCAAGTAGCCACGCACCTTTATGACAATCATAGATTGCCATCTCGACAAGGAAAAACCAAAGCCTGTGAATTTTGACATCCCACCATTGACCTACTCGAGAGTGAGCGTTGTGGGTGTCATCATACTGCTTCTTTGCTTCTCTGCTTTGTTGAGGCCGATGTAGGCTGATGCACGCTGTTGCCTGCTACCGATTTAGAAGGTGCAGATCTTTCGCTTACCCGTTAGCTATTGATCACCTGCAAACAAAGAAGAACACACACTAGCGAACCCAGGGTCCTGCCTCCAAGGGCAGAGCTTATCCTTAGCCCTTTTTCGCTAAGTGCGAGCACTTGGCATTGGAGCTGATGGAGCAAATGGAGCAGATGGAGCTAATGGAGCTGATGCGTGCTGTAAGACAAAGAGGGCGAGAGAATGCGCAGAAACGTGCCTTACAACTAGTCACTGTGGGCCCATAATCCTTTGTCAACCTCCCTGAGGTGACAGTCTAGAAAACGGGTTCCTACACAATGGTTTCCGCTCACCGCTCTTGGTATTGCAACCAATAGATGATATCACCCTTAGAACCAAGGTTCCACACTAAGTAGTTCATAGGAATCACTTCCTTGCATTGTGTCCTTATCACCTCGTCACTTTTACGGAAACAGCGAACTCTCATGAGTTTGCTCCTTGGGGCTTAGACCAACCAATGCTTCTTTAGTGTTTGCCTCTGGTGGACAACTCTGTGAGGAGTCTCAAAGGTAAGAACTCTACTCAATGACAGGCAATTGAGAGGTTCTTATGGTCTTAGGGCCAGCCTCTAGCCTAGGCACGCAATAGCTCCTTGGATGAGCCACTTTGGGGGCAATTTGGATTGCGTCATCCCCCTTGCCTACACAGTGCTCCTTGTGACTGCCAAGTGGCACCAGCCACTAGGAAGGACATTGAAATGTTCTTAGATGTCTCTTAAAACCTTCATGTCCCCCTTTTGGTCACAAAGAAAATTAGTCACTAGGCTGGGATTTGACCGAATGACCTCTCGCTCAAGAAACTAACTCTGGAACGTCTAAGCCACAAGGAATTGTCCTAGGTAGTATTTGCTAGCTATACTATCCAAATTAGACCAAGGAGACTTGCTCCAAAGGAGCAGTGCATCCCTTGTCTATCTAGACCAGACTCAGGAGACTTGCTCCAAGGGAGCCGTACATGCCTACTCTGTCTTGTGCATGTCCAAATATCAGCCATGGACGAGGAGCATATCAGGTGGAGCATCAACAACCAGACCACCACGCCTTACACCCCCCAGAGCAATGGCGTTACCAAGCGGGTGAACCAGACATTCCTCGGCATGACACGAAGCATGCTCTTTGATGCCAAACTCCCACCTCACTTCTCGGCTGAAGCTGCAAGAACTGCTTTCTACCTTGTGAAGCTGACTCCGGTAGCTGCGCTTGGAAGGTCTGGTGAGAAGTAGCAAGAGAAGCAGCTTAGGATACCACAGGAGGCTTGGTCAAGGAAGAAGCCTGATGCCTCACATTTGAGGGTCTTTGGTTATACTACCAGGGCAAAGGTCTAAGTAGGAGAAGGAGTTGGCAAGCTAGATGCACATGCTCCTCAGTGTGTGATCGACGGATACAACTCCGTTCACAAGGCGTACAGGCTATGGGACCAAGCTGTTGGAAAGCTCATCTGGAGACGAGATATCGAGTTTGATGAAAGGACGCTCAGCAAGGGAGATTTTCTAGATCCTGTCCATGCTCCCAAATCAGGAGACTGGGTTGTGTTGCTCGAGTAAGGTGATCAGGCACTAGAAAACTGGCACATGGTGCTAGTGAAGGATGGTACTGCAGACAGAGTGGTTGTGCAAGCTGACACAACGTGGACTCAGACACTGAGTCCGAGACGTCTGAGGCCTCAAGGTCAAACTCTAAGGCTGGTGGCTCTTCCTCTAACAACGGATTATTGGTAGCTCAAGAGCAACAAAAGCAACTAAGCTTTGAAGCACCATCAGCAACATTCTGGCGTAGACGTGCCGGAAGAAACCTTTGCCTAAGTAAGATGCTGAGAGTGCAGAATGGACCGGACTCAGCTGGTCATGCTTGACTTTGGGAGGACCTGTGAATGTAACGGAGGCTATAAACATGCCACATGCGGCCAAGTGGAAGGAGGCTGTGGATAGCGAATTTGCACCCATTAAAGAAAACGGACCATGGGTTCTGATGGATAGGCCCCCAAACGCATAAGTGGTGGGGTCAAAGTGGGTACTCCAGAAAGAAGTTCAAGCAAGATGGTACTATCAACAAGTACAAGGCAAGAGTTGTGGCGAAGGGGTTTTCCCAGCATGCAGGCTCAGAGTACAAGGAGAGCTTTGCGCCTGTGGTCACGTTTGCCTCCATCACATCCATGTTGGACATCGCTATTGTAAAAGATCTGGAGGTCCACGAGATGGATGTCAAGACAGCTTTCCTTTACGGGAAGATAGACAAAGAAGTACTAATGGAAGTGCTTGAGGTAGTGAAAGCTCTAGAGGGCAAGGTTTGCAAACTGGTGAAAGCACTCTACCAGCTGAAACAGGCCCAAAAAATGTGGTACAAGGAGATGGACGGCTTCATGGCCGGGCTCACCTTCATCCACTACTAGACGGACCCTAGTGTCTGCAGATAGACATCTGCGGTAGGAGGTGCAACCCTTGATACGTGTTGCACTGTACGTGGATGACTTGATCATCTGCTTGTCACTCGTCAAGCTGTTGAACAAGCTCTAGACATATCTCAGCAACAGGTTCAAGATCAAGGACATAGGTCCGCTCGAGTTCTACCTCGGGATAGCCGTCCACAACAATCGAGAAGCATGTACCATCGAGCTGAACCAGACCAAGTACATCATGGAAGTCCTCAAGCACTACAACATGGAGGACTACAAGCCCATTAGCACACCCATGACAACAGACGTCAAGCTCTCCTCCTCCATGAGCCCTAGCACGGAAACAAAACAGCGTGAGATGGAGAACATCCCCTAATTGTCTACTTTTGGCAGCCTCATGTATGCCATGGTAGGAACACGTCCTTATATTTGCTATGTTGTGGGATAAATGAGCAGGTTTGTGGCCAATCCACGGCCACAGCACTGGCAAGTAGTCAAGTGTATCATGCGCTATCTACACAAGACCCGACACGTGGGACTCCAGTCTGGAGGCCAAGAAGAATCTGACCCGGTGCCGCTAGTTGTTGGAACTGTTGGAGAGAGGGAGCCTTGGAGCAGCGAGCATGTGGGACCTGAAGGGCATCACATGAGGTGAAGAATGGTTATTGAATCACTCAAAATGATGGAGTACCTATAGAGCTAGAGCTTGGACAAGTCAGTCCTCCTACAAGCTTCACCACTTAGCCATGGAGGCTAAGGCTCACACACTAGAGTTCATAATCTCACACAAGAGAGGAAACCAGCCCAGCAATCAAGCTGGCAACTCACATACAACCTAGAGATCTAGAACATACTCTCATGGCACACTCTTAGTGGTCACATAACCCACAATCCCATGGAGAATCGCCATGTGTCCATGGCTAGCACACAAGGATCTCACTTCACCTAAAAAGTAAGGAGAGGAAGCTTTTTCCTATTCAACACACTCTGACAAGGAAACCAAAGAATCTAGGACATTTTTTAATATTTATCCAATCAGGTATTAACCCTGGATCTCTTGCCTTTCTCTTTTCTTTCACTAAGGCATGGAGTCATCCTGGAGGTCACCCAAATATCGGCAATCGATAACCCCGAAAACTTTGAAAATTTGTATGTCCCCATCCGACCGCTCGACCCGCCTCAAACTTAGACCGTGGACATTTTTCCACCTGAACTTTTCAATGGTGAATTTGAATTGACGATCGGAGTAGGCATCTGGTAGCATCCTCGAACTTGCTCTTGTGGACCTGAAACTGAGGCATATGGCACCTTTCCCAACAATCTCCCACTTTGCCGCAATCATCGTAGGCTGAGTCCAGATGCCTTCATGGAGAGCTCCTCCTTCTCATGGGTCACCAGCTTGGTGCAGAAATCAACGACCTACTTGCTGGTTGGAGTAAACTCCACCTTAATAGCATCCTCCTCTACCATGTGGCTGATGATGTGATATACGATGTCAATGTGCTTGGTGTGTGCATGGTGTTCAGGATTCTTGGCGAGTGTGATTGCATTCTGGTTGTCAACACACACAGGAACTCTAATTCCTGCACTCCCACTCATCTCTACCATGAGACGCTGAGGTTAAACTGCTTCATTGGCTCCAAACCTGAGAGAGACGTACTCAGCTTCCGTGCTTGGGGTGGCCACGATGCCTGCCACTTGCTGCACCAGCTAATGGCCCCACCATGAATGGTGGATTCATGAGGAACACATGTCCAAAGATGGAGTTGCGGTCCTCAAGGTTTGAAGCCCAATGTGCGTCCGCATAGCCGATGATGTTGTCGTTGCCATTGTAGGTTATGCCAATGTTGATGGTACCAGCAAGGTAGCAGAAGATCTGCTTCACTGCCTTCTGGTGCTCATGTCCGAGATTGGCCATGTGCTGGCTTACAACGCTAACAGCCTATGCAAGGTCCGGCTTGGTTGCCACCATCAGGTACATGAGACTGCCGACGGCGCTTTGGTACTTTTGCTGCTCAGTTGCATCCGCTTCCATATTGAAGCTCACGAGGTACTGCCGTGTCTCCAACGGCGTACTGATGGGTTTGGCATCTGCCATGCCGAACCACGCCAAAACATCCTTGATGTAGCGGCTGTGATGCAATGAGAGAGAGCTTCATTTGCAGTCATGCCTGATCTCGATACCAAGGAAGCGCTTGTGCATGGCCTCTTTGAACTCCTGTAGTGCAGTCATGTTGTTGGAAAGGAGGATGAGCCTTGCCTTGTACTTTTCCAGTTTGCCATCTACTGTCTGCTTCTTCTAGAACACCCACTTGTACTTGATCACCTTACGCCCAGGTGGACGCTCAGTCAGCTCCCACGTGCCCTTAACGAGATGCAACAATATCTCCAGCTCCATAGCCTGCGCCCAATCTACTGCATCTGGTGAAACCATGGCCTCCTTGTACGACGTCGGCTCATCAAAGTGTGCAACATCTATGACGTTCATGTAGTCTCGTTTTTGGAGCATCCAGAAATGCACGCGCTCATCTGGCTTGTAGCGCACCATGAGAGGGTACCTTCGACTAGGTGCCAGTGCGTCAGCAGGCAGCTGGGTCGGTGCTCATGGCACAACTGATCCTGCTCATGGTGGTGTATCTTCTTCCCCTAGTTTTGCCGATGAGGCCATTGTATTTGCTACATCAGACATGGGAGAGTAGACTGGTTCTACCACTATCATGGTGGAGGAAGGATCAGGAGAGACTCGGTTAGGAAGGATATCTGCTCCCACTGTCTCGTCACCTGCTGCTTCTACCGCATCTTCACAGACAATGTTGGTGCGGATGACGTTGCTCTCATTGAAGACGACATCCCTAGAGATGATGATGTGGCCTATATCCCTCTCGTAGAGGCCATACGCTTTAGTTGCCACGTCGTACCAAATCGTCAACATCTCTACACTCTTTGCTTCCCACTTTTGCCGCTTCTCCTTTGGCACGTGCATGTGCACAAAGCTGTTAAATGCGCAAAGACGACCCACGCTAGGCTTCTTGCCAAACCATGCCTCGTATGGCAAAATCTGCTCCATGGCCTTGGTCAGAGTACGGTTCTTGATGTACACTGCATTGCTCACTACTTCAGCCTAAAAGTCGTAGGTCAGCCAAGCCGCGTGCAGCATGGAGCGTGCCGACTCAATGATGGTGCGGTTGGCGCGTTCTACTACGCCATTTTGCTCCGGCAAGTGTGGCGCGGTGTGCTACGCCTTGATGCCTGCTGCTGCGAGGTAGTCATGGAACTCCTTGCTCAAGTACTCTCCACCAAGGTCGTTGCGAAGCGCCTTAGTTTTTTTGCTAGTCTGGTTCTCCACCATGGCCTTGAACTCCTTGAATCTGTCGAAGCACTTGTCCTTGGAGGAAAGGAAGTACACAGCAATGAAACAGCTAAAATCATCAATGAAGGTGAGAAAATACCTAGAGCCTCCAAAGCTATGGGTCTGCATCGGGCCACACAAATCTGTGTGGACCAGCTCTAGCACCTCCTTTGTGCGCTCCCCTGCTCGAGAGAACGCCTCACGATACTGCTTCCCCTCCAAACAGCCGATGCACAACTTCTGCTCAAAGTTAGAGATGGTGAGTAAGTCACGCACCATCGGTTTTGTTTGAAGTTGCTACAAGGCGCGCATGCCAATGTGGTCGTGCCGCGCATGCCAGATTTTGCCATCTGTGGCCTGCACCACTGTTGCAAGAATTTGATCACGCGAGATCTTGGTTGCGTGCAGCAAGCAGTACATATCGCCTTCCTTCACCGACTTTGCCAACTCCTCTCTGGTTTCCTTGTCGAGGATGTAGCCATAGTCGTCATCAAAGACGCCTCGCAATCCTGCGTTGGTGAAAGAGAATACTGAGAGAAGGTTGAACACAGCATCAAGCACATACAGGACGGCATGGAACAATCGTACTTCAATGCCACGCGGGGAATCCAACCACATCTCCTCAATCCAAATCCCTTCAGCATACACCATCTGATCATCACCCAATACAATCAGTTGAGAGGAATGGAAAGCAGGTGCATAAACTACTCTTTGTAGTATGTCAGACTCTTGGTACACCCATATTCCTTATACCACGCTAGATCCCCCTTTTCCTTCTACGACATGTCTGACGTTGCCATGAAGAGGCGGTCACGCAGCTCCTTGACCACGTTTAGGTTATATGGCTCATGCCGGTCTGATTCTGCTACTGTTGCCAGAGCTCACGTTGTTGTCAATACTACTGTTTTTTTGGTGAATATTGCTATTTTTGCTACAGTTGCTACTACTCTTTGTGGATCCTCTTGAACTTGAAGTACTCTTTCTTGTAGTAACCCCCTTTATGGCAATAGTGGCACTTCTCCTTCTCCTTGCCTCTTTGCTACGCAGACTTGTTGGGAAAAGAGCCATCCGGCTCAGTTTCAGGTCCATAGGAGCAACTTCAAGGAAACGACCAGATGCTTCGTACGATTGTCAATCCAATCTCACCATTGGAAAGATCAGGTTGCAGAATTTCTACGGTCCAAGTTTGAGGCCAATCCAACGGTTGAATTGGGAGATATGAATTTCCAAAGTATTTGGGGTCATCGACCGCCGATATCCGGGTGACCATGGGCAATGGCTCCATGCCTTAGCCTGAGAAAAGAAAAAAGGGAAGAGGTCCAGGGTCAAGACCTGATGGGAGAAATATCCAACAAGGTCCTTAGTCTTAGGATTACCTTGTCAGAGTGTGCTGACTAGGATAAAGGTACCCTTCCTTACTTCTTAGGTGAGGTGAGATCCTTGTGTGCTAGCCATGGACACATTGCAATTCTCCATGGGATTGTGGGTTATGTGACCACTAGGAGTGTGCCATGAGAGCATTTTCTAGCTCTCTAGGTCGTGTGTAAGTGGTTAGCCTGATTGCTAGGCTGATTTCCTCCCTTGTGTGAGATTATGGACTCTAGTGTGTGAGCCTTAGCCTTCATGGCTAAGTGGTGTGGCTTGTGAGAGGGCTGACTTGCCCAAGCTCTAGCTCCATATGTACTCCATCGTTTAGAGTGATTGAACAACCATTCTTCAGCACAAGTGATTCCCTTCCAATCACATATGCTCGCTGCTCCAAGGCTCCCTCTTTTCTTCAGTTCCAACAGGACTGCTGCGGCTGCTGGTTGCCTTAGCCCATGGGCATGAAAGTTGCTTCACTGCTGCTGTTGCCGCAATTGCTCTTTACTGCATTGCGAAGCAATTCTACCTGTACCAGGTGCTTGCAGACGAAGTCCAGGTCGAGAGTCAGCTTGTACTCCAATGTCTGTCATACCGTGTCATAGCTCGTTGGAAGTCCCCTCGGCAAGAGGAGGACAAAGTCCGTGTCTTGCCCATGGTTGCCGACCGCTTTCAGCTCCTTTGCCCAGTCCAAGTACACCTCCATCCCTTGACCATCCTGCATTTTTAACGCCATCACCTTCTCCTCCAAAGCATAAGGAATGCATGATCCTTGCTCTCATAGTTCTTGCACAACGTGTCCCACCCCTCTTTTGCAGTAGCCTTGCTACTCACGTACAGAAGATGGGCATTGGAGATGGTGTTGACAAGTAGGCTATAGGCCTGCCTATACTTTTTCTTCCACTCCTTATATGCCGTTGTTGCAGTTCTAAATGAAGTTGCATCCGTTGTACCTTCTTCCGGCATTTCCCCACCACCACCTCTGCTGCGGTGATGCCTTTTGCTTGTGGAGGCGGACCGCTCTCATCGCCTCTCACCACCTCCCTCAAGCCCCTCTCCTCCAAAAGGAGGCGGGTAGAGATCTTCCAAAACATGAAGGAAGCACACCCTTCCAGCCTCTCCAAGGGGTGGGCTGCTGTTACCATGCCCGATGCTGCCATTTTGACCTTTGGTGATGCTGAGCGCTGCCCTTGAGGAACGGCGCTACCCCTGCTTCTGCGGCTCCTTGTGCGGCTGCTTCTGCCAGCAATCTTTCTAACAGAAAATGGACTGTAGAGGCCAGCAAACTAGGACTTTCCAAAAACGGAGCCCACCACTGGAAGACTCGGCTCAAAACCTTTCAGATCGATCCATAAAATAGGGGCATCAACAGGGGAATTTCAAAGATATGCCTTTTTTAAAACACGGTATGCTGCTACTTATACTCCAGCTCACACCAGCAAGCTTGTACATGGCGTTTCTCCAAAACGTAGGAATGGAATGCAAACACTTTTGCACCAATGGAGAGCTTAGGAAAAATACTTCAATTTGTATGTGCTACTTTTTAAATTTGACAAAGAAATAAGAGAGTTATGGTCATCACAAGGCGACTGTCTTACTCAGAGAGAAGATTGAAGCCCTGGCCGACCTCGTTTTAAGCGTAACTCTCAATCCCATTGTTCGACCTTCGTGATTTTGAGCTCGTTGGAAAGCTTTTCTCTTAAAATTAAAGATCTTATACTCAATTATCAATTTTAGTAAAGGTCTTATCCCAACCCATCACTCTCAAAGTGACGGCCTGTGCTGGCTGAAAGTTGAAGAACTTGGCTCTGATACCAAGTGTTGGAACTGGAGGAGAGAGGGAGCCTTGGAGCAGCAAGGATATGGGACTAGAAGGGCATCGAATTGCCTGAAGAATGGTTATTGAATCACTCAAAATGATGGAGTACATATAGAGCTAGAGCTTGGACAAGTCAGCCCTCTCACAAGCCACACCACTTAGCCATGGAGGCTAAGGCTCACGCACTAGAGTCCATAATCACACACAAGAGAGGAAATCAGCCTATCAATCAGGCTAACCACCTACACACGACCTAGAGACCTAGGAAATGCTCTCATGGTACACTCCTAGTGGTCACATAAACCACAATCCCATGGAGAATCGCCATGTGTCCATGACTAGCACACAGGGATCTCATCTCACCTAAAAAATAAGGAGAGGTACCTTTTTCCTAGTCAGCACACTATGACAAAGCAACCCAAGGATCTAGGTCATTTTTGGATGTACCTCCCATCAGGTCTTGACCCTAGACCTCTTGCCTTTTTCTTTTCTCAAGCTAAGGGATGGGGCCATCGCCCATGGTCACCAAGATATGGGCGGTCGATGACCCCGGAAACTTTGAAAATTCATATCTCCCAATGTGATTCTTGGATCGACCTGAAACTTTGAAAGTAGATATTATGTGACCTGATCTTTCCAATGCATAAATCAGATTAACAATTGGAGCATGTTTTTGGTAGTTTCCTGAAACTTGCTCCTGTGGACCTGAAATTGAGCCAGATGGCTCCTTTCTCAACACTGCTTGCTGGTTGGAGTAAACTCTAGCTTGACAACACTCTTCTGCACCATGTTCTTGATAAAGTGATATGCGATGTCAATGTGCTTGGTGCGTGTATGGTGCTGAAGATGTTGCAACTGGAGGAGGGAGGGAGCCTTGGAATAGGAAGCATGTGGTACTCGAAGGGCATTACTTGTGCTAAAGAATGGTTGTCAAATAACTCAAAATGATAGAGTACATATAGAGCTAACGCTTGGGCAAGTCAGCCCTCTCACAAGCCACACCAGTTAGCCATGGAGGCTAAAGCTCAAACACTAGAATCCAAAATCTCACAAAAGCAAGGACATCAGCCTAGCAATCAGGCTGACCACTCACACACGACCTAGAGAGCTAGAAAATGCTCTCATGGTACACTCCTAGTGGTCACATAACCCTCAATCCCATGGAGAATCGCCATGTGTCCATTGCTTCTACAAAAGGAGCTAACCTCACCTACAAAGGAGAGGTACCTTTTTCATAGTCAGTACACTCTGACAAGGGAAACCAAAAATCTAGGACCTTTTTGAATACTTCTCCCATCAGGTCTTGACCCTCGACCTCTTGCCTTTTTCTTTTCTCACGCTAAGGAATGGAGCCATCGCCCATGGTTTCATAGATATATGCGATCGATGACCTCGAAAATCTCGAAAATTCATATCTCCCCATCGGACTCTTGGATGGGCCTCAAACTTGGAGCGTAGACATTTCGCCACCTAATCATTTCAATGAAGACTTTGAATTGACGATCGGAGTAGGCATCTAGTAGTTTCCTGGAACTTGCTCTTGTGGACGTGAAACTGAGCCGGATGGCTCCTTTCCCAACAACCTCCCACTTTACTGTAGTCAGAGTGGGCTCAGTCTACATGCCTTCATACAGAACTGCTGCTTCTCACGCGTCACTGGCATGGTGCAAAAATCAGCGATCTGCTTGGTGGTTAGAGTAAACTCCACCTTGATACCACCCTTCTGCACCATGTGCCTGATGATGTATATGCGATGTCAATGTGCTCGGTGTGTGCATGGTGCTCAGGATTCTTAGCGAGTATGATTGTGTTCTCGTTGTTGACGCGTAGACGAACTCAAACTGTTGCACTCCCACTCATCTCTGCCATGAGACGCTGAAGCTAAATTGCTTCCTTGGCTCCAAAACTGAGAGAGACGTATTAAGCTTCCGTGCTTGGGGTGGTCACGACCACGTGCCGCTTGCTGCACCGGCAGATGGCCCCACCATTCATGAGGAACACATGTCCAGCGATGGACTTGCGGTCCTCAGGGTTTGAAGCCTAATGTGCATTTGTATAGCCGATGATGTTATCGTTGCCGTTGTAGGTGATGTCGATGTTGATGGTACGAGCAAGGTAGCGGAAGATCCGCTTCACTACCTTCTGGTGCTCAGGTCCGAGATTGGCCATGTGCTGGCTCACAGTGCTAACAGCCTGTCCGAGGTCCGGCTTGGTTGCCACCATCAGGTACATGAGACTCCCGAGGACGCTTTGGTACTTCTGCCGCTTAGCTGCATCCGCTTCTCCATTGAAGCTCACGAGGTACTGCCATGTCTCTAGTGGCGTACAAATGGGTTTGGCCTCTGCCATGCCGAACAGCGCAAAAATATCCTTGATGTACCGGTGCTACTGCAAAGAGAAAGAGCGTGATTTGCAGTCACGCGTGATCTGGATACCAAGGAAGTATGATGCCTTCTTGAGATCGGACATCTAGAAGCGCTCTTGCATGGCCTCTTTGAACTCCTCCAGAGCACACATGCTCTTGAAAAGGAAGTTCAGCCTTGCCTTGTGCTTCTCCAGGTTGCCATCTGCTGCTCGCTTCTTCTTGAACACCCACTTGCATTTGATCACCTTACGCCCAGGTGGACGCTCAATCAGCTCCCACGTGGTGTTAACAAGTTGCATCTATATCTCTTATTGCACAACTTGCGCCCAATCTGCTGCATCGGGTGAAACCATGGCCTCCTTGAACGACGTCGGCTCAAAAGAGTTTGGAACATCTGCAACGTTCATCTAGTCTGGTTTTTGGAGCATCTAGAAATGCCCGCGCTCACCAGGCTTGTAGTACATCCTCAGAGGGTACCTTCGGCCAGGTACTGGAGCGTTGGCATGTAGCTGGCGCGTTGCTACTTGCACAACTTCTCCTGCTAATGGTGGTGCACCTTCTTTCTCTGCTTCTGCCGATAATGTTGTATTTGCTGCATGAGACATGGGAGAGTAGACAGGTTCTCCTACTTTCATGGTGGAGGAAGGATCGAGAGAGACTGGGTCAGGAAGGATAGCTTCTCCCACTCCCTTTCTAGCTACTAGTTTGCTGTATCTTCACAGACAATGTTGGTGCCAATGACGTTGCTCTTGTTGAAGACGACATCCCTAGAGATAATGACGTGGCCAGTATCCCTTTTGTAGAGGTGATACGCTTCACTTTCTTTGTCGTAGGCAATCATCAGCATCTGTGCGCTCTTCATGTCCCACTTTTACGGCTTCTCCTTTGGTACGTAAATGTGCACCAAGCTGGCAAACGCAGAAAGATGACCCACGCTCGGCTTCTTGCCAAACCATACCACGTACGGCGTCATCTGTTCAAGGGCCTTGGTTGGAGTGCGGTTCTAGATGTACACCGTAGTGCTCACAACTTCGGTCCAAAAGTTGTAGGTCAGCCAAGCCGCGTGCAGCATGGAGCGCGCCGACTCAACAATGGTGCATTTTGCGCCTTCTGCTATGCCATTTTGTTGTGTCGAGTATGGCGTAGTGCGCTGCGCCTTGATCCGTGCTGCTAAAAGGTAGTCATGGAATTCCTTACTCAAGTACTCTCTACCGCGGTCGCTATGCAGCGCCTTGATTTTCTTTCGAGTCTGGTTCTCCACCATGGGCTTCATCTCCTTGAATGTGTCAAAGCACTGGTCCTTGGAGGAAAGGAAGTACACACCAATGTAACAGTTGAAATCATCAATGAAGGTGAGAAAATACCGGGAGCCTCCAAAGCTCTGGGTCTACATCAGGCCAAACAAATTTGTGTGGACCAGCTCCAACACCTCCTTTGCGCGCTCTCCTCCTACAGAGAACACCTCACGATGCTGCTTCCCCTCTAAACAGCTGATGCACAATTGCTGTTTAAATTTAGAGATGGTGGGTAAGTCACGCACCATATGCTTTGTTTGAAGTTGTTGCAAGGTGCGCATGCCGATGTGGCCGTGGCGCGCATGCCATATTTTGCCATGTGTGGCCTACACCACTCGTGCAAGAATTTACTCGCGCGGGATCTTGGTCGCCCCCAGCAGGCTGTACATGTCGCCTTCCTTCACCGACCGGGCCAACTCCTCTCCCGTTTCCTTGTCAAGGATGTAGCCATAGTCGTCATCAAAGACGACTCGCAGCCCTGTGTTGGTGAGAG
>SZWC01006870.1:66926-81605 GCA_023375785.1 Penium margaritaceum | reverse complement strand
AGTGTTGACAAGCAACCTGTAGGCCTGCCTGTCCTTCTTGTTCCACTCCTCATATGCCGCTGCTGTAGTTGTAGATGAACTTGCATCTGCTGCACCTTTCTACGGCGTCTTCCCCGCCACCACCTCTGCTACAGTGATGCCTTCTACCTGTGGAGGCGGAGAGCGCTTGTCGCCGCTCACCACCTCCCACAAGCCCCCCTCCTAGAAAAGGAGGCAGGTACGGATCTTCCAAAACGTGGAGTTGGCACGTCCTTCCAGCCTCTCCAAGGGCTGGGCTGCTGTTAGCACGCCTACTACTGCCATTTTGCAGCCTTGGTGATGCTCAGCGCAGCCCTTGAGTGGCGGCGCTACCCGTGCTTCTGCTGCTGCTTTTGCTAGGAATCTGTCTAACAAAAAATGGACAATAGAGGCCAGCAAACTAGGAATTTTGAAAAACTAATCCCACTACTCAAACATTCAGCTAAAACCCTTTTAGATTGAACCATAAAACAGGGTCATCAACAGAGGATTTTGAGAGATATGCTCTTTTGAAAATAGGGTATTCTTCTGCTCCTACTCCAGCTCACACCAGCCAGCTTCTAAACGGCGTTTCTCCCAAACATACCAATGGGATGCAAATATATTTGCATCAATAGAAAGCTTACAAAAAAAACTTCAATTTGTATGTGCTACTTTTTAAACTTGACCAAAAAAGGAGAGTTATGGTCATCACAAGGCGACAGTCTTAATCAGAGAGAAGAGTGTACCCTTGGCAGACCTCATTTTCAGCATAACTCTCAATCCGACTGTTGGATGTTCGCGATCTTGGAGTCGTTGGAAAGCTTGTCTCTTGAACTTGAACTTGAATTTGCTGAAAGTTTGACCCCAACCCGTCACTCTCAACGTGACGGCCTGTGCTGGCTGAGAGTGGCACAACTTGACTCTGATACCAAATGTTGGAACTGGAGGAGAAGGGGAGCCTTGGAGCAGCGAGCATGTGGGACTGGAAGGGCATCACTTGTGCTGAAGAATGGTTGTTGAGTCACTCGAAATGATGGAGTACATATAGAGCTAGAGCTTGGGCAAGTCAGCCCTCTCACAAGCCACACCACTTAGCCATGGAGGCTAAGGCTCACCCACTAGAGTCCATAATCTCAGACAAGGGAGGAAATCAGCCTAGCAATCAGGTTGACCAGTCACACATAACCTAGAGAGCTAGAGAATGCTCTCATGACAGATAACCCACAATCCCATGGAGAATCCATGTGTCCATTGCTAGCACACAAGGATCTCACCTCACCTAAAAACTAAGGAGAGGTACCTTTTTCCTAGCCAGCACACTCTGACAAGGCAACCCAAGAATCTAGGACCCTTTTGGATATTTCTCCCATCCGGTCTTGACCCTGGATCCTTGCCTTTTTCTTTTCTCAGGCTAAGGCATGGAGCCATCGCCCATGGTCACCTAGATATCGGCGGTCGATGACCCCGAATACTTCCAAAAATCATATCTCCCATCCGACCGTTAGATCGGCCTCAAACCTAGACCATAGACATTTTGCCACTTGATCTTTCCGATGGAGAAGTTGGATTGATGATCGAAGCATGCATCTGGTAGTTTCCTGGATCTTGCTCTTATGGACCTGAAACAGAGCCAACTGGCTCCTTTGCAACACCTGAGAGGGTACCTCCGGCCTAGTGCTCGAGCTTTTGTAGGCGGCTGGCGCGATGCAACTGGTACAACTGTTGATCCTGATCATGGTGCATCTTCTTCCTCTGCTTTTACCAATGAGGTCCCTATATCTGTTGCATCAGAAATTGGAGAGTAGAGTGGTTCTCCCACTTTCACAAAAGAGGAAGGGTCAGGAGAGACGGGGTAAGGGAGAATATCTACTCCCAGAGCTTTGTCTGCTACTTATTCTGCTACCTCTTTGCAAATGATGTTGGTGTCGATGAAATTACTTTCATTCAAAACGACATCCATGGAGATGATGATGTGGTCAGTATCCCTCTCGTACAGAGGATACGCCTTGCTTGCCACGTCATAGCCGATCATCAGCATCTGTGCACTCTTTGCGTCCCAATTCCATGCTTCTCCTCTGGAACGTGCATGTGCGCAAAGCTGCCAATCGCGCGAAGATGACCCATGCTTGGCTTCTTGCCGAACCGCGCCTTGTACGGCGTCATCTGCTCTAGGGCCTTGGTTGGACTACGGTTCTTGATGTACACCAAAGTGCTAACTCTTTCCGCCAAAAAGTGGTAGGTGAGCCGAGCTGCGTGTAGCATGGAGTACGCTCACTCAACAATGGTGCGGTTGGCACATTTTGTTGCGGCAAAAAAGGCTTGGTGCGCTACGCCTTGATGCCTGATGGTGCGAGGTAGTCCTGGAATTCCTTGCTCACGTACTCTCCACCGCGGTGGTTGCAGAGCGCCTTGATTTTCTTTCCAGTCTCGTTCTCCACCATGGCCTTGAAATCCTTGAACCTGTCAAAGCATGGGTCCTTGGAGGAAAGGAAGTACACAACAGTGTAACAGCTGAAATCATCAATGAAGGTGAGAATATACCTAGAGCCTCCAAAGCTCTGGCTCCGTATCGGGCCATACAAATCTGTGTAAACCAGCTCCAACAGCTCCTACGCGCGCTCCCATCCTCCACAGAATACCTCGCGATGTTGCTTCCCCTCGAAACAACCGATGCACAATTGCTGCTCACAGCTAGAGATAGTGGGCAAGTCATACACCATCAGCTTTGTTTGAAGTTGTTTCAAGGCACGCATGCCGATGTGGCCGTAGTGCGCATGCCAGATTTTGCCATCTGTAGCCTGCACCACTGCTCCAAGACTCTACTCGCGCAGGATCTTGGTCACCCCCAACAGGCGGCACATGTCGTCTTCCTCCACCGACTTGACCAACTCCTCTCTGGTTTCGTTGGCGAGGATGTACCCAAAGTTCTCATCAAAGACGACTCGCAGTCCTGTGTTGGTGAGAGAGGACACTGAGAGAAGGTTGAACGCAGCATCAGGTACATACAACACCCCGTGGAACACTCCCACTTCAATGCGACGCGGGGTCTCCAACCATATCTCCACAATCCCAATCCCCTCAACATACACCATCTGATCATCATCCCAAGCGATTCGAGGGGAGGGATGGCGAGCAACTGCATAAACCACTCCTTTAGTTGCGTCAGACTCTTGGTACACCCTGAGTCCTTGTACCTCGCCAGATCTGCCGTTTCCTTCTGCGACATGTCAGCCTCCGCCATGAAAAGGCGGTCATGCACCTCCTTGGCGACGTCCATGTTGCCATGAAAAGAAATCATCCCAAGCCATCACTCTGGAAGTGATGGCCTATGCTGGTTGAAAGTGGCAGAAGTTGGCTCTGGTACCAAGAATTGGAACTGGAGGAGAGAGGGAGCCTTGGAGCAACGAGCATATGGGAGTGGATGGGCATCACATGTGCTGAAGAATTGAATACTTGTGATTGAATATTTAATAGATATTCAATCACTCAAAATGATGGATTACATATAGAGCTAGAGCTTAGACAAGTCAGCCCTCTCACAAGCCACACCACTTGGCCATGGAGGCTAAGGCTCACACACTAGAGTCCATAATCTCACACAAGAGAGGAAATCAGCCTAGCCATCAGCTTGACTACTCACACACGACCTAGAGAGCTAGAAAATATTCTTATGGCACACTCCTAGTGGTCACATAACCCAACCTCTGATGGAGAATTGCCATGTGTCCATGACTAGCACACAAGGATCTCAACTCACCTAAAAAGTAAGGAGAGGTACCTTTTTCCTAGTCAGTACACTCCGACAAGGCAACCCAAGAATCTAGGACCTTTTGGTTGTTTCTCTCATCAGGAGACATCCGAAAGCATTCTTGCATGGCCTTCCTGAATGCGTATAGTACAGACATGCTGTTGGAAAGGAGGAGCATGTCATCCACATAGACGATGATGATGAGCACCTCCTGACCATGCTACCAACGATACATACTAGATTCGCACTTAGTGCACTCAAACCCCATGCACTATAGCGCCGTATCTAATTTCTTGTTCCAAGTACGAGATGGTTACTTGAGGTCATACAACGACTTCTGCAACTTACAAGCAAGGTGCTCCTGGCCATCCACGACAAATTCCTTTGGCTGATCCATGTACATTTCCTCCAAGATACAGTTCAGGAATGCCATTTTGGCATCCATGTGGTGAATCGCGAAGTCCTCAGCTTTGGACAGAGGCAAGCTTTGCAACAAGAGCAAAGGTTTCCATGTAGTCGATGCCATCCTGCTACCAGTAGCCCTTGGCGACAAGCCTAGCCTTGTACTTTTCGAGGTTGCCATCTGCGCAGCTCTTCTTCTTGAAGATCTACTTGCACTTGATTACCTTGCTTCCAGGTGGTCGCTTAGTCAGCTCCCACGTACCGTTGTCAAGCTAGAACTGTATCTCTTGTTGCACACTATACGTCCAATCTTCTGCATCTCGTGTAGCCATGGCCCCCTTGTACAACGTCAGCTTATCAGAGTCTACTGCAAGTCCGACATTCATCTGGTCTGGATTTCGGAGCATCGAGAAATGCCCGCGCCCACCATGCTAGTAGCGCACCTAGAGAGGGTACCTTTGACCTGGTGGTGGAGCGTTAGCAGGCGGCTAGCGCGGTACTCCTGGCACAACAGCTCTTGCTGATGGTGGTCCATCTTCTTCCTCTGTGTCTGCTAATGAGGTCGTTATACTTGCAGCATCAGACATGGAAGAATAGGATGGTTCTCCCACTATCACATAGAGGAAGGTTCATGAGAGACACGGTCAGGGAGAATGTCTAATCCTACCGCTTCAACAACTGCTGGTTTTGCTCCGTCTTCGCATATAATGGTGCACATGACGTTACTTTTGCTTAAAACGATTTCCCTGGAGATGATGACGTGTCTAGTATCCCTCTCGTAGAGATAATACGCCTTGTTTACCATGTCATAGCCGATCATCAGCATCTGTACACTTTTCGCATCCCATTTTTGCCGCTTCTCCTTGGGCACGAGCAAGTGCGCCATGCAGCCAAATGCGCGACGATGACCCACGCTCGGCTTCTTGCCAAACCATACATCATACATCGTCATCTACTCCAGGGTCTTGGTTGGATTGCGGTTCTTGATGCACACCGTAGTGCTCACTGCTTCAGCCTTAAAATTGTAGGTGAGCCGAGTCGCATGTAGAATGGAGTTTGCCAACTCAACGATGATGCGGTTGGCGCATTCTACTACGCTGTTCTGCTGCAGCAAGTATGGCTGGGTCTGATACGCCTTAAACCTTGTTGGGATGAGGTAGTCCTGGAACTCTTTGCTTACGTCTTCTCCGCCATGGACGCTCTGCAACGCCTTAATCCTTTTGCCTGTCTAGTTCTCCACCATTGCCTTAAGCTCCTTGAACCTATTAAAGCATTTGTCCTTACAGGAAAGGAAGTATACAGCAATTTTACGGCTGAAATCATCAATGAACGTGAGAAAACATGTAGAGCCTCCAAAGCTCTGGGTCTGCATCTCTATGGACCAGCTCCAGTACCTCCTTTACGTGCTCCCTTGTGCCTAAGAACCCCTCACAATGTTACTTTCCATTGAAATAGCCGATGCACAACTGCTGCTCAAAGTTATAGATGGTGAGCAATCCACGCACCATCTGCTATGTTTGAAGTTGCTCCAAGGCGTGCATGCCGATGTGGCCATAGCGCGCATGCCAAATTCTGCCATCTGTGGCCTTCACCACTATTGTAAGACTCTGTTTGCGCAAGATCTTGGTCGTCCCAAACATGGGGTACTTGTTGCCTTCCTTCATTGACCTGTAAAACTCCTCTCCTGTTTAGTTGTTGAGGATGTAGCCATAGTCGTCCTGAAAGACAACTTGCAGTTCTGCATTTGTGAGAGAGGAATACTAAGAGAAGATTGAACGCAACATTAAGTACGTACAGCATGCCATGGAACACTCCCACTTCAATGCCACGCGGGGTTTTCCAACCATATCTCCACAATCACAATCCCCTCATCATACACCACTCCATCATCACCCAAAACTATCAGGCGGGGCGGAATGGAGAGCAGTTGTGTAAACCACTCCTTGTGGTGCGTCAGACTCTTGGTACACCCTGAGTCCTTGTACCATGCCAGATCTGCGTTTTCCTTTTGCGACATGTTAGACTTTACCACGACGAGGCGGTTACGCACCTCCTCGGCAACGTTCATGTTGCCAAAATGGCACACGCCGGTCTGGTTCTACTATTCCTCCTGCTGCTGCTGACGTTGTTGTGACTACTACTGTTATTGCTATACAAATTGCTGGTTTTGTTGCTGCTTCTACTACTCATGGTCCCTCTTAAACTTGAACTACTCTTTCTTATAGTGTCCCTTTTTCCAGCAATAGTGGCACTTACCCTTCTTCTTACCTCTATGCTGCCCAGACTACACCTGCTGCTTGTTGCATGAGCCCATGGCCATGACAACTGCTTCATTGCAGTTGGTCATGCCATTGTCCTTTGCTATATTACGCCGCAGTTCTACCTGCATTAGGTGCATGCACATGAAGTATCAGTTGAGAGTCGGCTGGTACTCCAACGTCTCTCGCACCATGTCATAGCTCGTCGGGAGTCCCCTCAGCACGAGGAGGACGAACCGCATGTCTTCCAGAGGGTTGGCGGCGCACTTTCTATCATCAATTCTTCCCCCCCGGTCGGCGTCCTTGTTAGCACACCAATCACACCGGGTCAGATATAGTCCCATGCGTCGTGTCTTCTGTAAGTAGCACATGATGGGTTTGATCGCTTGCCATTCCTATGGCCCTGGATAAGCCACAAACCTGCTCATTTGTCCCACAACATAGCAAATCGTAGGACGTGTTCGGACAATGGAATACATGAGGGTACCAACAGTAGACTCGTAGGGAATGTTCTCCATCTCAAGCTTTTTTGCTTCCGTACTAGGGCTCATGGAGGAGGAGAGCTTGATGTCTGTTGTCATGGGTGTGCTGATGGACTTGCAGTCCTCCATGTTGTAGCACTCGAGGCCCTCCATGATGTACTTGGTCTGGTTCAGCTCGATGGTATCTGTTGTTCCATTGCGGTAGACGGCTATCTCGAGGTAGAACTCGAGCGGACCCTTGTCCTTCATCTCAAACCTGTTGCTGAGATCTGTCTTAAGCTTGTTCAATAGCTCGAGTGATGACGAGCAGATGATCAGGTCATCCACGTACAGTGCAACAAGCACCAAGCCTTGCTCATCCTCCTGCACATGGACACTAGGGTCATTCTCGAAGTGCGTGAAGGTAAGCCCGGCCATGAAGCCGTCCATCTCCTAGTGTCACATCCTTCGGGCGTGTTTCAGCCCATAGATTATTTCGACCAGTTTTCAAACCTTGTCCTCTGGAACTTTGACTCCCTCCAGCACTTCCATCAGCACTTCTTTTTTTAGCTTCCTATGGAGGAAAGCCGTCGTGACATCCACCTGGTGGACCTTCGGATCATTTGTGATAGCGATGCCCAACATGGATCTGATGGGGGCGAGGGTGATGACAGGCAAGAAGGTCTCCTTGTACTCTAAGCCTACACGCTGTGAAAATCCCTTCCCCACACTCTTGCCCTACACTTGCTGATAGTACCAGCCTGCTTGAACGTTTTCCGGAGTACCAATTTTATCCCCACCACGTGTGCGTTTGGAGGCCTGTCTACAGGAACCCATGTTCCGTTCTCTTCAATGGATACGAGTTCGCTATCTATTGCCTCCTTCCACTTGATCGCATCTGGCATGTTCATAGTCTCCCTTACCGTCAGAGGCTCTTCCTAAGCCAAGCATTATCAGCTGAGTCTGGTCCATAGCGCACTCTCAGCATCCTACTTGGACTGAGGTTGCTTCTGGCGCATACTACGCCGGCGTATTAATGATGGTTCTTCAACACTTAGTTGCTTCTCTTGCTCCTACGCTCCCAATGATCTGTTGTATATGGAAGAGCCACCCGCCTTAGAGTTTGATGTAGAGGTTTCAGACGACTTAGACTCTGTATCAGAGTCTTTTGCTATGTCAGCCAGCACAGCCACTCTCCATGCGGTACCATCCTTCACTAGCACCATCGATTGGGAAAGGAGCCATCCGGCACAGTTTCAGGTGTACAGGAGCAAGTTCCAAGAAAACACCAGATGCCTGGTCCGATCGTCGATCCAACGTCACCATTGCAAAGATTTTGTGGCAAAATGTCTACGGTCCAAGTTTGAGGCCGATCCAACGGTCGGATTGGGAGATGAATTTTCAAAGTTTCGGAGGTCATGGACCGTCAATGTCTGGGTCGCCATGGGTGATGGCTCCATGCCTTGACCTGAGAAAAGAAAAAGGCAAGAGGTCCAAGGTCAAGACCTGATGGGAGAGATATCCAAAAAGGTCCTTGGTCTTAGGATTGCCTTGTCAAAGTGAGCTGACTAGGATAAAGGTACCTCTCCCTATGTTTTAGCTGAGGTGAGATCCTTGTGTGCTAGCCATGGACATATTGCGATTCTACATGGGTTTCTGGGTTATGTGAGCAATAGGAGTGTGCCATGAGAGCATTCTCTAGCTCTCTAGGTCGTATGTGAGTGGTCAGCCTAATTGCTAGGCTGATTTCCTCCGTTGTGTGAGGTTATGGACTCTAGTGTGTGAGCCTTAGCCTCCATGGCTAAGTGGTGTGGCTTATGAGAGGGCTGACTTGCCCAAGCTCTAGCTATATATGTACTCCATTTTGAGTGATTCAACAACCATTCTTCAGCACAAGTGATACCCTTCCAATCACACATGTTCGCTGCTCCAAGGCTCCCTCTCTCCTCCGGTTCCAACATTTGGTATCAGAGCCAAGTCCTGCCACTTTGAGCTAGCACAGGCCGTCACTTTGAGAGTAACGGGTTGGGGTGAAACCTTCACCAGATTTGACGATGAACCACTAGATCTTTAACTTGAAGAGACAAGCTTTCAAACGAGCGCAAGATGGCATAGATCCAACAGTCGGATAGAGAGTTATGCTCAAAACGAGGTCGGCTAGGGCTACATTCTTCTCTATGAGTAAGATTGTCGCCTTGTGATGACCATAACTCTCTCATTTCTTTCTCAAAGTTAGAACGTGGCACATTTGAATTGTAGTGTTTTTCCTAAGCTTTCCATTGGTGGAAAAATATTTGCATTCCATCCATTCGTTTGGGAGAAATGCCGTTCACAAGCTGGCTGGTCTGAGTTGGAGTAGGAGCAGAAGCATACCCTGTTTTCAAGAGGGCATATCTTTCAAAATCCCCTATTCATGACCCTGTTTTATGGATGGATCTGAAAGGTTTTGAGCTGAATTTTTGAGTGGTGGGCTCCATTTTTCCAAATTCCCAGTCTGGTGGTATCTATAGTCCATTTTCTGTCAAACAGAATTTTGGCAGAAGCAGTAGTATAAGCAGGGATAGCGCCACCATCCAAGGGCAGCGCTGAGCATCACCAAGGCTCAAAATGGCAGCAGGTGGCGTTATGAAAGCAGCCCAGCCTTTGGAGAGGCTCGAGGGACGCGCGAACTTCACGTTTTTTAAGATCCCTACGCGCCTCCTTTTGGAGGAGAGGGGCTTGTGGGAGGTGGTAAGCGGAGACGAGTCGGCTCCAGTTCCACAGGCAAAAGGCATCACCGTAGTGCACATGGTGGCGGGGAAGACTCCACAAAAAGGTGTAACTGATGCAGGTTCTTCTGTAGCTGTACCAGCGGTGTATGAGGAGTGGAAGAAGAAGGACAGGCAGGCCTACACGTTGGTTGTCAACACCATCTCCAACCTGCATCTTAAGTACGTGAGCGACAAGGCTACTGCAAAGGAGGTGTGGGACACGTTGTGCAACAAGTATGAGAGCAAGGATCCTACATTCCTCATGCTTTTGGAGGAAAAGATGATGGCGCTGAAAATGCAGGGTGGTGAAGGGATGGAGGCGTATCTGGACAGGGCAAAGGAGCTGGCGAAGCAACTGAGAGCGGCCGGCAACCCTGTGGAAGAAACGCACTTCATCCTCCTCTTGCCGAGGGAACTCCCAACCAGCTACGACACGGTGCAAGAGATGCTGGAGTGCCAGCCCACTCTCGACCTTGACTTCATGTGCACACACCTAGTGTAGGTGGAATTGCGTTACAATGCAGCAAAGCGCAATGGCGGCGGCATTAGTGAAGTAACGTTTCTGGCTACAAGCTCATGCAACGAGCAGCAGAAGTAGCAGTCTGGGCAGCAGAAAGGAAAAAAGAAAGGCAAATGCCACTACTGCCTGGAAGAAGGACATTAGAAAAAGAAGTATTTCAAGCTCAAGAGGGACTAGAAGGAGCACCAGTAGTAGCAGTCATCGCATCAGCAACAACAAAAAGAGCAGGAGCAGTAGCAGCAGCAGCAGTCATTGTAGTGTCAGCGGCAGCAACAGCAGCAAAACCAGGCTGGTGTGTGCCACTTTCGTAGTATGAATGTGGCCAAGGAGGTGCGCGACCGTCTCTTTATTGCAAAGTCTGACATGTCGTAGGTGCAAAAGGCGAATCTCGCATGGTACAAGGACTCAGGGTGTCCGAAGAGCCTCACACATCACAAGGAGTGGTTTACACAGCTACTGTCCATCCCTCTCCGTCCTATCGCTATGAGTGATGATTGGGTGGTGTATGCTGAGGGGATTGGGATTGTGGAGATGTGGTTGGAGACCCCTCATGGCATTGAACTCGGTGTGTTCCATGGCGTGCTCTATGTACCTCATGCTGCATTCAACCTCCTCTCAGTCTCCTCTCTTACAAACACAGGACTGCGCGTCGTCTTTGATGATGACTATGGCTACATCCTCAACAAGGATACAGGAGAGGAGTTGGCCAGGTCCGTGAAGGAGGGCGACATGTACCGCTTGCTAGGGGCGACCAAGATCCCGCGTGAGCACAGTCTTGTAGCAGTGGTGTAGGCGACAGATGGCGACATCTGGCATGCGCGCTACTGCCACATCGGCATGCGCGTTTTGTAGCAGCTTCAAGCAAAGCAGATGGTGCGTGACCTGCCTACCATCTCTAGCTTTGAGTAGCTGTTGTGCATTGGCTGTTTGGAGGGGAAGCAGCACTGGGAGGCGTTCTGTGGAGCAGGGGAGCGTGCGAAGGAGGTGTAGGAACTAATCCACACGGACTTGTGCGGACCGATGCAGACCTAGAGCTTTGGAGGCCTTAGGTATTTCCTCACCTTCATTGATGACTTTAGTCGTTACACTGCTGTGTAGTTCCTTCCTTCCAAGGACCAATGCTTTGACACATTCAAGGAATTCAAGGCCATGGTGGAGAACCTGACTGGCAAGAAGTTTAAGGCGTTGCGCAGCGATCGCGGTGGAGAGTACGTGCGCAAGGAGTTCCAGGACTACCTCGTAGCAGCAAGCATCAAGGCGCAGCGTACCGCGCCATACTCAACACAGCGGATGGGTGTAGTAGAACCCGCCAACCGTACCATTGTGGAATCGGCGCGCTCCATGCTGCACGTGGCTTGGCTGACCTATGACTTCTAGGCTGAAGCCGTAAGCACTGCGGTCTACATCAAGAACCGTAATCCAACTAAGGTGGTAGAGCAAATGACGCCGTACAAGGCGTGGTTTGGCAAGAAACTGAGCGTGGGTCATCTCTGAGCATTTGGCAGCCTGGCGCACATGCACATGGCCAAGGAGAAGCGGCAGAAATGGGATGCAAAGAGTTCGCAGATGCTGATGATTGGCTACGACGTGGTAAGCAAGGCCTATCGTCTCTATGAGAGATATGTAGGCCACGTCATCATCTCCATGGATGTCGTCTTCAACGAGAGCAACGACATCAGCACAAACATTATCTGTGAAGAGGCAACAGAACCAGCAGCTGACGAGACAGTGGGAGCAGAAATCCTTCCTGACCCAGTCTCTCCCAATCCATCCTCTATTGTGACAGTGGGAGAAGCACTCTACTATCCCATTTCTAATGCAGCAGATACCACAGCCTCATTAACAGAAGCAGAGGAGGGAGATGTACCACCAGCAGTAGCAGCAGTTGTGCTAGCAACACCGCGCTAGTCGCCCGCTAACGCTCGAGCACCAGGTCGCAGGTACCCTCTTAGGGTGCGTTACAAGCTTGGTGAGCGCGGCCATTTTTGGATGCTGCAGAAACCAGAACAGATGAACGTCGCAGTTACAGCAGATTCAAATGAGCCAACGTCATACAAGGAGGCCATGGCTGCACCGGATGCAGCAGATTGGCCGCAAGCCATGCACACTGTGATACAATCGCAGCGAGTGTGACTATAGTGTGTATCGCTGGCAGCATGAGCATGAGATCCTCATCATCATTGTCTATGTGGATCAGATGATCCTCCTTTCCAACAGCATGTCTGCAAAGCAGGAGTTCAAGGATGCCATGCAGGAGCGCTTCCAGATGTATGATCTCGAGAAGGCGTCATATTTCCTCGGCATCGAGATCATGCGTGACCGCAAATCATGCTCTCTCTAGCGACAGCAGAGTCGCTACATCAAGGACGTCCTGTAGCGGCTCCGCATGGCAGAAGCCAAACCCCATCGGCATGCCGCTAGAGACGCGGTAGTACCTCGTAAGCTTTAGTGGAAAAGCAGATGCAGCTGAGCAGTAGAAGTACCAGAGCGTCGTCGGCAGTCTCATTTACCTGATGTTGGCAACCAGGCCGGACGTCGCACAGGCTGTTGTTGGACGTGGACGAAAGAGGGAGCCTTGGAGGAGCCAAGGGCAGAGCCAGCATGTGTGACTGGAAGGGCATCACTTGTGCTGAAGAATGGCTATTGAATCACTCAGAATAATGGAGTATATATAGAGCTAGAGCTAGGGTAAGTCAGCCCTCTCACAAGCCATACCACTTAGCCATGGAGGCTAAGGCTCACACACTAGAGTCCATAATCTCACACAAGGGAGGAAATCAGCCTAACAATCAGGCTTACCACTCACACACGGCCTAGAGAGCTAGAGAATGCTCTCATGGCACACTCCTAGTGGTCACATAACCCACAAACTCATGGAGAATCGTCATGTGTCCATGGCTAGCACACAAGGATCTCACCTCACCTAAAAAGTAAAGAGAGGTACCTTCTTCCTAGTCAGCACACTCTGACAAGGCAATCCTAAGACCAAGGACCTTTTTGGATATTTCTCCCATCAGGTCTTGACCCTGGACCTCTTGCTTTCTTCTTTTCTCAGGCTAAGGCATGGATCCATCACCCATGTCCACCCACACATCGACGGTCCATGACCCCTGAAACTTTAAAAGACCATATCTTCCTATCCGACCGTTGGATCGGCCTCAAACTTGCATCGTAGAAATTTTACCACTTGATCTTTCCTACGGTGACATAAAATTGAGGATCAGAGTAGGCATCTGGTATTTTCCTGGAACTTGCTCACGTGGACCTCAAACTGAGCCGGATGGCTCCTTTTCCAACAGCAATGAGCGTTGTGAGTGAGAATATGGCTTATCCCAGACTGGAGCACTAGAAGGCAGTGAAACGGATCTTCCGCTACCTTCCTGGAACCATTAACGGTGGCATCACCTACAACGGCAACTACAACAGCATCATCGGCTACACAGATGCAGATTGGACTTCAAATGCTGAGACCCGCAAGTCCATCTCTGGACATGTGTTCCTCATGAATAATGGGGCCATCAGTTGGTGTAGCAAGCCGCAGGTGGCCGTGGCCACCTCAAGCACGGAAGCTGAGTACGTCTCTCATTGCTTAAAAGCGAAGGAAGTAGTTTGGCTTCAGCATCTCATGGTAGAGATGAGTGGGAGTGCAGCAGTTTCAGTTCTTGTGCGCATCGACAACAGAGCGCAATCGCACTCGCCAAGAATCCTGAGCACCATGCACGTACCAAGCACATTGACATCGCATATCACTTCATCAGGCACATGGTGCAGGAGGGTGCTATGAAGCTAGAGATTACTCCAACTAGCAAGCAGGTCACTGATTTGTGCACCAAGCCAGTGAGAAGCAGCAGTTTTGCATGAAGGCCTATGGACTTAGCCGACTCTGATTGCTGCAAAGTGGGAGATTGTTGGGAAATGAGCCATCTGGCTGAGTTTCACGTCTACAAGAGCAAGTTCCAGGAAAGTACCAGATGCCTACTCTGATCGTCAATCCAACTTCACCATTGGAAAGACGGGTGGCAAAATGTCTACGGTCCAAGTTTGAGACCAATCCAATAGTCAGATTGGGAGATATGAATTTTCNTGGACTTAGCCGACTCTGATTGCTGCAAAGTGGGAGATTGTTGGGAAATGAGCCATCTGGCTGAGTTTCACGTCTACAAGAGCAAGTTCCAGGAAAGTACCAGATGCCTACTCTGATCGTCAATCCAACTTCACCATTGGAAAGACGGGTGGCAAAATGTCTACGGTCCAAGTTTGAGACCAATCCAATAGTCAGATTGGGAGATATGAATTTTCAAAGTTTTGGGGGTCATGGACCGTCGATGTCTGGGTGGCCATGGGTCATGGCTCCATGCCTTAGCCTGAGAAAAGAAAAAGGCAAGAGGTCAAGGGTCAAGACCTGATGGGAGAAATATCCAAAAAGGTCCTTGGTCTTTGGATTGCCTTGTCAGAGTGTGCTGACTAGGATAAAGGTACCTCTCTTTACTTTTTGGGTGAGGTGAGATCCTTGTGTGCTAGCCATGGACACATGGCGATT